>JBBPRD010000019.1:0-34700 GCA_038092855.1 Boletus piedmontensis
TGCGATTAAATCTGGTCTCCCGAGACGCCCATCGGCAGACTGTCAGAGCCTCTCCCCGAATTCCTACCCCACTATCCCACCTCACATAACTCTTGCAACGGTCCCCTTTTCGGATCCCGGGGTCCCGGATGCGCTCCTTGAGGCGATCCCAGAGCGCCAGCAGCCAATCCGTGCCAATTTCCAGTCCCTCGTCGTTGGTGACCACTACTTCCGTTCCGTGTTCATCGACATCCAACCCACACAAGAGATCGTCGGCTTCCAGAACCAGATATTGACCGACTTGCATCGTCGTGGCCTTGAACCCAGTGCGCCGAGGTTCCCTCACATGTCGTTGTGCTACATTGCGGACGAAGATAAGAGCGATCGTGATAGGACAGCACAGGCATTGAGAGACACGGGTGTCGTGCTGAGCCGGGCCGCTGACACGCAGTTCATCTCACTAAAATGTGGTGATGTGAGTCTGTCAGGCTTCGATGGTGTGGAGATTTGGATTGTCAACTGCGGGGGTCCTGTAGAGACCTGGCAAGTGAACGAGAGAAAGGTGAAATTGGCTCCGACGTCGTAGTGCAGCTCGAAGAAGCGGCAACGAAGTAAGTTGTAGGCCCTGGAAATATTTAGAAGGAACCTCTGGCACATGCACGATAACAAGTCCAGCAAAACATAGGAAAAACCGGCAAGCGAGCCATGATAGCGTAAAAGCTATAGGAGATACCCAAGCAACATGATCAACGCGACAAAGAAAATCAGCAAAACCGTTGTAATTTGCGGCAGGGCCCGGCTAGCTCTAATCTTATGATTAGGTCTCATGATATTGCCTCCACAAGAACGTGTTGTAGCGGTGCTTCAGACTTCCAATCAATGTTCGCCACTGTTCTGTCCGTCCGCATATGCAATGCGAGGATCCCGCGCCCGGATTAAACAAAGTAGCCTCTTCCTGCACCTGTGGAAGCAGTCAAGGTGAATACACATTCAGATAAGATAAGGGACAGTGTATATGTCACATGCCGGCCAGCCTGGTGATTCAAATCATGTACTAAGCACCCGTACTTAGGGTTACAATATTCATTATAGCTGTATATCACTTTCAGCGGAGAACCTCGAATGTGGAAAAAGGACAGGCGATGCGGCTAAAAGCCAAAAAGAGTTACTGTTACGATGTATGACAATATCCCATGGGATTACTGGGTGAGCAGCATAAGCACCACGTTGTGGCATGACTAGAATGGATTACGACGTCCTTTGCTGATCTGATGTGAATCCAGATGATGAAGACCCTGATGGAGGTTCGTAGAGGGGTAGCGGAATCGAGTAGTCGAGTTTCTGCTCGCCATTTAAGTGGAAGAGCTGTGAATACGCCGGAAGAGTTTGTGCGTAAGATAGATTCTTTCGGTCGTCTTCACATTGGTTCCCCGTAGCATTTCTCGAAGGTAACGGAACTTCGGGTACGTTAACGTGCCTCATTGGAAGGGAAAAATGGAGACGTTCGAGTATCGTTTCCCCCGAATCGGCAAGGTCATACTCGCAGGAAATTACGACATGCATGTAGTGCTCAACGCTAAAAAGCGGGCTACTCTCAGTGATACGTCGTTTCCGCGTACCCGCCCAATCGCGCAAATAAGGCTCTGTAAAAATAGGAATCTTGGTCTCCAGGGTGTACCAGTTGTCCTCAGGAGATGGGCTATGGCCTAGGGTGAAAATATGACCGTCCCCAGAAATGATGTATCTGCCCGATTCGGTGGGAGAAAGGATAGAGAACGATCGTTTTGCACTTGATCCAAATGTCCCGAGGAAGCCGGTATCGTATAGGGTGTGGATGGGGTGAGGGTGTCGCAACGGAACGCGAGGAGGTTGGTGGCTTTGCGGGGGAACGGGGTACTGGTCGACGTCCTCTCGACTCAAGTTTTTCCTGATTGACTGGAGATTAGGCACCAGCTAACGAAGCACGGAGAGAGCCAAACCTATACACTTCAACCTGCTCTACATCAACGGAAAATTCTGTTATTCTTAGCCGTTTCCGCTCGGAGTCGTCCAGGTCCTTTCCGCGGACACGTAAGATAAAGGGAACGGAAGCTTCATCCATTGCTGTAGCACTTGGTATGCTGGTGACGACCTGAATCTTCTCCAAAACGTCGCCTGGGATGGAACTTCGAGACGCATCCTCTGAATCGGATGCGCAATGTGCATCCACGAAGTAGACAGACATCGGGAACGTGCTGGAGGAAGATCCAGGCTGGGGCTCAACGAAACGCCGAAGAATGATTGGGCGTCGATGCGCACCGATTGTGCGTGTACGGGAACGGACAGGGCCACAAATGTTCGCGAAGGAAAATGAGGAGTGACCGTTGTTCATATCGACGAATGTGGCAGTGGCATAAAGAGCGTAAGAAGTTCCGGCTGCTTGCAGGGAGGCATCCCCATGAATGGAAGTAGTTGGCAACCAACCAGGAATAGGGATGTTGAAAACGACATTCCACAGGCAGGGTTTATCAGAGCCCTCGTGACCTTCGTTCGAGAGATTCGCGGGGTGGCTAGGTAGTAATTCGCGTGTAATCGAACAGAGACGGATAGGAGCGTATCCGGTTGCAGGAGAGAGCGTTTCTGACTGGCCTTCAAAGGTGATAGTCAAGGATTGCAACAGAATACGCGCAGTTGGTCTTCGTTTGACGAGGATCAAAGAAGGAGAGGTAAGTGAGACGGAGACATGACCTGAAAGCGAGAATGTCGATCTAATCAAGTATGATGAAGCTCATGATTTCAGAAAATGAAGCAGACCCTCTTACGACGAATCCGCATCCCCATACATGTCCAAGATGTCTGAGAATGGTTGGATGGTTAGTGCAAGGGACATCTGAGCGAGGCAAGGAATGAACCCTCGTCAGGAAGTCGGGAGATGGGTTAGCTTGGGGCAATTCGAGCATTGCGACTCGTTATATATGCCAGGGTACATGCCACTCGGCTACCTGGATGGGGGGGACAAAGGTAGCTAGGCCAAAGGGTTGCTTGATATGATCACCGCACGGTATTGAGTTACGGCTGGCAACGCGGTTTAATTGCACGGTCCCCGCGGCCGGGTACTGCGAAAATCCAATCTAGAAAATGAGAGATATTCTCTCTTTGTTTCATAAACTGGTAGGTTGCCTTTGTGGGAGTACAAAGGGACCGGTAAGGTAAGAGGACAATGGAGAACTCGCTTGACAGCGCGGGACCTGGGATGACAGTCCCATTGTCCCCCCAGATGGGTCAGCGCTTCAGCGTCAATCACGTAGCAATAACCGTCAAATTCTCAAACGTGCTCGAGTAATATGCACCGACGGTATTGCCTCTACATATGAACACCACTCATCCGAACACCTTCGACACAGCCAACGCATCCTCTTCTTTCCGCCGAAGCGCCTTTCTCCGTGCATAATCTTGTTCAGCATCCTTTCGCTTGCCGTATCTGTCCCCTTTGCTTTGTCTGACTAATCTCCTGATCGCCGTAGGTGTAATAAATTCTACGACATTGGTATGCCTGTCAGAAATGGCATCTTGACATAAGGATTTAACAACAAACCTGGATTAGAGTAGACAGTGATACCGCCAAAGGCACCCTCGAATATCCGAATCGGTGTTAATACGAATCGAGGACCAATCTCGACCAACGATGTACTCGAGGGGGCATTGGGTTGCTGAGGATCTTTTTCAAGGATCTGACATGCAAGGCTCTTAATACCGCGAAGAAATATCATCGCGCGGAATTAACCTGAAAGTTTCGGAACCAAATCTTGTTATCGAGTATGGAGAACGTTAGAACGTGGTCGATGAACGGTTTCGCTCTTCGAGCCGCAGGAGGAACACCAAAAATCTGGCAACCACGCGATTAGATGGACCATTGGATAGAATCGAGTCGCGCACATGCGTGAAAATCTCTTTCGTCAGCTTACCCCACTCGCTCTCGTCAAATGCCTTGTCAAAACTGAGTACACCTCGACTCCCTTTGAGGCAATTACCCGTCATCTTTAGTTCGTCCATCGTGTGCACATTCTGTACGTGTAGTTTTATGCTGGGTCCATTGGGAGTCTTCGCTACCCACATATAAAGATCCTCGTGTCTTCGCGCCTCGAAATACACAGTATTGTTGCAGTTATTAAGATCTGCTAACTCTGGGAGGAGATGCAGCTGGGATTTCGAATCTAACTTGGATTCTGGAAACAAGGCATGATGTGAATCCCCAGTCAAAAGACATGATTTAGTACGACGACACACCTTTTTTAGTGTGAGGCAAGAGAGCCTCCAGATCACTCATGAGATGCCTCATCCGGTGGGTGACACCACGAGAAGAGAGTAGCAAGACACGCTGCTTGTTCCTCTTTTTTGGAGGGACTGGTGCTTCGTCGTCGATATCCATGTCATCTGCCTTGCGTTTGGGTTTACTTTTCGCTTCAGCTTTTGCAGCATTGGCCATTTGTACTCTCAGTATGGACGACATTGAATTCAGGAAAAAGTTGGCCACTCGAGTTCAGCAACAGCGAGTAATATTACGTAAACATCTTCAGCGAGGCGAGACGACCAACTGCTCGAGTGGTACTAGCACAACTTCACAGGGACGAAGACGGTTCAGAGCAGCGAAACAAACTCGACCTTACGGGTACAAGACTACGCATCCAAAAACAAGCGAAACAATCGACCTCTCCGACAACAAACAAATGTTGCAGGAGTAAGAGAAATGGTGGAAAAAAAAAATCACAATATCCACAGAGGTGGTCTCAGGAGGATGAAGTTGATGCCCGGAGTTGCTTTTGTTTCTCTTGTTCCAATCGCTATTCAGGAGGTGTGTCAAGACGGAAGACGAACCCGGAAATATGCACATACGTGGTACAATAGTTGAACCGCCATTTGGATATTGGCGGGCTGCCCAGTGATAACTACCAGCCTTTCGCCTTCCGAACCGGACGATGGAGCGCCGTTCAGGCCAGCACCAGGCTCCATAATTTTGATCTGACTAGCACTCATATGCCTTATCTCATTGATTTTGCTACCACCCTTTCCGATGATACATCCCACAAGATCGTTTGGAATGTAGATTTGCTGCGTCTGTAACTGTTGGGGTGGGTTGTGTGATGGAGCATATGGGTGATGCGACGAATAACCCGGCACATAGGATGACCCAGTATACGGTGGACGTCGAGTGTAGCTCGAGGGACGATAGCTTGAATGGCTGGACGGTGGCATACGCTCTTGTGCCTCGATAAGTATATTGCCGATATAATATGTCGCGATGTGGATGGCATCTGCAACCCCTGCCACGCTCAAGACACGCTATGGTTATTAAATCGCATATAAGGCTTCGACGCCAAAGTTTCTTTGGTGCATGATGCTTACTTCCGTCGAGCCGGGAAGCATACCCTCGCTCGCATTCAGCCGAGCGCCGCTGGCGTCTTGGATTTCCTTAATTTTGGATCCTTGCTTGCCTATCACTGATCCCATACGGGAATTGGGAATCATGAATTTGATAGTGACTGCGCGACTTCCAGGAACAGAGGGGACGTCAAAAGGTTCATCATTGATTCTCCGCACAATAAGGCCAAAGGCCTGATGATGGTGTCGCATGAAATCAATGAGGGCTATTTCGAGCCAAAAAATGGTTAAATACTTGCCTTGGACACGGCGTCAAGGGGCCCGCTGACGTTGAGGATTCTCTCTGGGTTCCCAGGGATACTCTCCGAGACCATAACGCGGGCACCACTCTTGTCGCGAATCTCGTTGACATGTGAACCACCCTTGCCAATGATGATTGACGCATCTTGAGTGACGATCAAGCAACGCATGTGAATCATCGCTGAAGGTGGGGAGAGGGCACTGGAAGAGGAGGGTGCTGCGGTAGTGGTTGCATGTGACCTGCTAGCCTCGTCTGACCTGGTGCGGGAATCTCCACTCTTATTATCCGATAACGAGGGTTTGGGCGACGGAGTAGACGCCGTCGTATCTGCCACAGATGCGGGGCCTTCTGCCATATTCACATCATGAATCATAGACAGATGAAAAAGTGGGCCGGAATCTTGGGTCTTCTGAGCCCGAAAGTCATCCGGGGATGCCGTAGCGCCTGTGTTTGCACGCTTGTGATGCTTTTTTTCGTCTGAGTCTGAAGGAGAACGGGAGCGTTTGCGGTTAATGTCAACTTCTGCCATGACGAATTCAGCTCAAGAATAAGAATGAGATGTGAGTTTGGGGATGAGGGCTTGAGAGTGATGATGATATGGAAGATGGTTTGTACTGAGAAGTCGGAGGGACGGATTTCTGACGGGGAAGGGGGGGAGGAGGTGAGGAAATGGTGGACTCGAGCTGGGTAATCGCCAATGAAGAACGAAGCGAACATACCTTGCAACTGTCTATCGGGCAGAAAAAATCAAGCAAAGGTAAGCGGGGGACGAGGGTGAGGGTTTGGTAGCACCTACATAAACACATCACAATACAATGACACAGCCTCAACAAACCCATTCGGCCACCTGGCAAGACCTGCGGTCGTCAAGCATGTCATACCTCCAGCACAATTTTCTGTTCGCAGCATATAGCCATCAACTTGGGGTGCTTTACCAGAGAAAAGCTACACTAATACTCATCTCTCGTCCATGGCTGGTGCACTCACAACTTATCCGTATCCAATTCTCTTTGTTCCAAGCAGGATAGCATCGTATAAGTTCATGTCTGCCGTTTTTCCCTCCTCAAGAATCTCCTTGCGTGGAACAGGAAAGGTATTTCTACGTTTTCTTGTTTCTGATACTCGATGAATCGCAACAGTGGTTCTGCATAACATATAAACGGCTTATTGGTATCTTCCTGTCCCACAAGGTCAAACCCTGTGAAATAGTGGTGTCGAAACAGTCAGTCAATTTTACATCTTGAGAGCCCAGTTGCTCGCAAAATACAGTTCTCGGAACTGTATAGATGATCTACCACAGCATTCGATCAGCATTCTCAGTTCACCATATACCTTGAAGCTAGTGAATTCGTCTTCTCGCTCTTTGCCTCCTCAGCTCGACCTGAATTTCCTTGACCAAGCTGTCAAGCAATGAAAATAGTTCGCGGATGGGGGCTTAGTTTTTTTCGTCCTCAGCAAACAAATAACCTTGAAGAGACCAGACGATAACTTGCCCAAGAAAATGTCTGCTCACTCGACAATGAAGTCATGGTATACCCGACTCCTTCGGGCGCACAAGATCCAGAGTACAAGTCTCACCTTCTTTGGGGTAGTATTGTGTGACCCATATACCTCGCTCGGGTTGATCCATTTATCGGAGCCTTCCTTACCACCAGAGGAATGGATCGAATGTTTCCTGAGCGATCCGCATCTTTACCCATTGGAATAGGTCTGGTAACGTTCCCACGCCAATCGTCGAGTTATCGAGCACTCAATGTGAACGGCAGGTTCCTGTAGGGCGGGCCCCGTGCGCCCTTTGGGGTGTATACCTGCAGAACGAGATACTGGAGGATCCATGGATATTCCGCGGACAGTGTGTAGGATCCTACGAAGCCTTTTTTTTCATTATCATCTTCTCTCCTGTGAAGGGGACGTTGCATATCTACGTATCAAGTTATAAAGTTGTGCAGACCTGTCAAGAACACCATGCCAGGGGATGGGTGGGGGACATCATCATTTTGGCAACACCCAACCGGGGCCTGGCGTGAATAGCTCTCTTGTTACTCAGTCTGCCCGATGTTCCGCAGGCGAGAATGGCACAGTCAATTCGCGCGACCCTCGTTGATCAGGTTGATGCGATTCTGTAGATAGTCATTGAGAGCTGGCCATCTCCGAGTCGTCGGCGTGGACACGGCGAGCGATCTGGTCCGCTTGGCTCTTACAGTTAGTGATTGGGTGAATATGATCGACACGAAACGCTCTGTCTAGTAAGGATCTTTGAGGGAAGGCATGACTACTAGAGCGGAACGAATGCAAGCGTTCCCGAGTCCCAGCTATCCGATTATCCTAACGCGGGATCCGTTGCTCACGTGACTTGTTCAGTCCCTTCCAACCATCATGTCCTCGGAAGACGAAATGAGTAAGGACTTTCGCGTCTTTCCCGAGTGCGAGACATTCATCTAAAACAGCTGCCTCATAGACAACTGGGAACAGCGCCCAGATGCGTGTCCACCCAATGCCACCAAGGTCCGCAAGAAAACAAAAGCCAGCTCTCCGGCCCGGCCGAGCAATGGATCCCAAGAAAAGCCCTCCTCGAAACGCGCGCCGGCCACCCGTCTGGACTCCAATGATGACAATGTCGATGTCGCGGTAGGTGCTGCGATCGCAAAGCCAGGGCCAAAAGCCAAGCCTCGCTCCAAAGCAACTACCGTCGTGAATAGCCAACAGGATCAAAAAAGCCAAGAAAAGACAACGAGTTCAAAATCAGCCAAAAAGCTCCCACCTCCCGAGGACGCAATGGAAGTGGATCAAGGGGAAAGCGAAGTCAATGTACAGACGACCTCCCATTCTACCACAGCAGGAACTAGCACGGTCCATGCTCCCTCCGAAGTGAAAGGCCGAAAGGAATTGGACCGGTGGAAACAGAAAGCCAAAGATGTACGTTCTCCCTTACTCCCTTTCTTATTTGCAGCCTAATGACACGGATCACAGCTTGAAGTTCAACGAGACGCGTTATCAAAGCAACTAGAAGAACTTTTCCAAATACGCAGGACGGAGCCAGAGCAAGTCCTCGAACAACTACAAATACAATACGAAGAGCGTGCAAAAAGTACGTCGAAGCCCGACAACCTGTTGTATCTAATGATTAGCCGTAGCACAGGACGCTCTCATCAAGGAGCTTACTTCCCAGTTAGCGCGGGTTGAGCCACTCTCTCGCACAGGTCAAACAGTCGCACTTCATTTTCTGACAAGAGAAGCGGCCGACGAGGAAAAACGTGCAGCAGAGCAAGACATATCACGTCTTCAAGAGGTTATCAAGGCGAAGGATAGTGTGATTGACGAAAAAACAAAACGTATCGCCGAACTTGAACAATTAGGTCTGCCCATTATCATTCTTCTTTGATTCAATACCTACTCGAGAGATTACGATAGTCCAGGATGCTATCCGTGAGCGTGATGCTGAAATCGAGAGATCAAAGGAACTGCTTGCTCGAGCTGCACCCAAGGGTACTCCAAATTCGCGTTCACACCCTAAGCGACCGTTCGGCATGGATGACCCAAAGATGACTGAAGTGATCAAGTTCTACGAAGACATGTCTAATCTTTTGGTCACGAATGTCAAGTTTGAACATGTACGTGACTCGGAAGAGCCTGAAATCATATTCCACTGCATATACACATACTACGAAATGATTCGTCGAGCCGACGACATTGAGGGAGAACGCATAGGTGAAAAAAGTTGGTTTCTTAAGTGCTCTATGCTCGCCCACTGCTCATTAAAGTCACACCCACTGATAGGTATTGTCTTTACCATGCGTATATTCAATGGCTTCGGAGGTCCAAATGGCGAACCTGCATCCGAAGATGACTTTATGCATCGTCGGATCAAATACACTCCCTTACATCTCGACAAGGAACCGGAAGACTTTGTCAAGGGGCTGGAATATATGGGAGAGTCATTTACGTTTGCTTGTGCGCAACAGGGACTGTTCCTTAACTCGCTTCGCGAAAAGATAAGAGACGCCGCAAAGGATGCATCCGAATCTGGATCCGATGTAGGGAGAATGGAAGTTGAAGATCGGGACTCGCAGCCGTAACATACACATTGTCGACGTTAGCTTACCCGTATACCTTACTATGTATTGATTAACGTTCTCAATCTTCCAACACTGAACTTCGAATAACCATTCTCATCCCGGTTTTGCCCCAAACTTCGATGGCAGCTTCGTCCCCGGAATTAATCGCATTTTTCAGAGACAATTCGGCGTATCCAGCTTCATAATCCGAACCTCCAAGGTTGGCTCCAGCGCCTACAAGGATATCTACGACATCCTTGTGTCCTTGGCGGGCCGCCTACAACGAGGCGAATCTAATCAGCAGAACGCAAGCTACGGCTGAGAATGCACTAACATAATACAAGGCAGTATGTCCGAGAGTATCTCTGAGATGCACGAGTGCGCCAGAGCTTAGCAACCAAATGACGCTGGCAGTATTCCCAATAAGCGCTGCCACATGCAGGGGGGAATAACCAGAGCCAGCTTCGAGGCAATTCACAATGCCCCCTGGAATAGAGGCTGGTGTAATATCTTCCGCCTCCCATGTAGCCGCGGTGGCCATGCAAAATTTCAAGCTCCCTACGTCATTGCGGGCGGCAGCAAGGTGCATGAGCAAGGGGAGGAGGGCTGCTTCAGTCGATGCTGTCTCACTGGCGGTGCCAGACCACGACGCAGCAGCATCCTGAGCATCGTCCCCCACGGATGGAGAAAATGTGATCTTTGGTATTTGGTGCGCCGAACTTGAACCAGAAAGCCGCAGAAATTGTGCCAAAAGTCCTTGAATACTCGGTAGGTCAGGTGCAGCTGTTGGCGGTCGGGTCGGCGGCGAAAGTGTGGGACGGGTGAGTTCACCACGTAGTGGCATGCTGATTAGTTCTCTAACTTGGCTGACGCTGAGTTCAGGCTTGGATAAGAGGTATGCGAGTTTCGCGAGGGCGCACTATTTATCAAACTCTTAGCATTGGAGCATAGGCGCAATTTGAGGGTCGCGTTACCTCTGGCGTCATATCCCCGCCCGGAACAACACCCACTTTCTGGAGGGCTCTCCCAGTCTCATAAGCGCCAGAGACAGAACCCTTCAAACACTGTGTTATGGCAACAATGACAATTCCTGAGTCGCATGCATGCTTGAGAGCTGCCATTAGATCAGACCTCTGTGGTGCATTCCCAGCGCCAAAGGTCTCAAGTACAATACCACGGGTTGGCGGAGCCAGGAACGCACGAACAGTGGCATCACTCATTCCAGGAAACAAGCGAAAAGTCGCTACAATGCAATGAGGAATGTAAACATAAGCTGGTTTGACCACCTACCAACGTGGGGGCTCATTTCTGCAAACGGAGACGACAATCAGTGGGGCTCATGATGAAAGATATTTAAGGAACCTTTATGAGCTCTGAAGCGACGCAGGTTCGTTTGCCTCAACACTTCGTTCCAGTTCACCACGATATCGATCCCAACTGTATTGGAAGGCATGAAAAGATCAGTTATAGACTCACGAAATGCGGGACAGACCATTGACTAGAGGAGGGAAGTTTGGACTGTGAAATGCATTCAGGTCGTAAGAAGATATCTTCGAGACTCGGTTCCCGCGATAAAGAGTATGGTTGAAGTATAGGCTACACTCTAAAAATGTTGAACGTACACTCATGACCAGGACAATGTAAGGGTACCCGGTATAATGTAATGGCCCGCGATAGTCAATGCCCCAAGAAGATTATCTACGGCATCATTTCGAAGCTGGGAGAGGGATATTTGCGCGCCAGATAAAATCTATGACAGGTAGTGAGAACCTTGGTGGGATCTTTCATCTATTCCAGATGGAAGGGGAACTAACCACAGTTTTTCCAAGGTCTTCGAGCAAGAAGCTCAGCGCGCTGGATGAATAAGACATGGTATCTGTTCCATGAAGAACGACAAACGCATCGAACTCCACGTAGTTGAGCTCTATCTCCGTCGCTATGCGAATCCAGTCTGTAGGAGGTCAGGGGAGAACCGTGTATCGCAAGAATGAAAGTCACATGCACCGTTTATCTCAACGTTGCTGCTGTCCAGTAAAGGATCCCACTGACATCCTTGTTTGCTATTGAATTGTCTCGTCGACCCTAACACATACCTCGAGAATAGCGTACCGGATACGCTTCCCACCACTGAGGCCAGGCGCGACGCTTCTGGGAGTGACCAAGCAAGGAAGCCTTGCTTGATAAATATCGTCTGAGATCTTTTCGCATTGAATGATATCTAGGGGCATGTTACTCGGGTCGGGAGCAAGTGTCTGTACTCTGCCGATAGGACGCGATGACTTGACCCATAGGGTGGAGTGGGAGACACCGGAAGTGGAGAAAAGATGTGTCTCTACGGCGGACGGACTGGATTTTCCACTAGTTGACCACTCTCTGTACCCTTTGACGGAGCCTGCGTTTGAAAAGAGGGAATCCTGGAGAGGATCGTGAAACCGCTTCTGACTTCTGAGTGTCTCTGTGAGGAAGAAGGGTTCGGGTACGTATCCCTGGGCACCAACGAGCATGCCAATTGTTCCGCCGGTGTATATAACGAGCACCCTGGCCTCGTCTGAGGGCTGTAAAGGCTCCATGATGGTGTAGAGGGAGCATCTAACCGTACAAAAGGATCCAATTCAACTCCGACAACCTGGCACCGCTACAACTTCGACCATGCAAGCCATTAGGTCTGTTTTCGAATCCAAACATGCCAATGTAGCCAAGATTCTGTTTTTTGGGGAACAGGGCGCACAACTAACTGGCGAGACAGGGAACTTGTGCTCTGGTGACCTTTGTCACCGCAGGATATCCGAGATCAACCGATACTGTTCCTATCTGTCTGGCCATGCAAAAGGGTGGAGTAGACATAATCGAACTAGGAGTTCCTTTCTCAGATCCGATCGCTGATGGCCCTGCCATTCAGGAGACTAACACGGTTTGCATAATCCCCTTTTGCCTGTCTATTTTCCTATTGATGTCGCCAGATTGCGGTTCACAATGCCATTGGCTATGCTACCGTGCTTGGTCAAGTTAGAGAGGCACGCCAACAGGGTCTTACTGTTCCCGTGTTGCTCATGGGTTAGTCGCTACTACCTACTCCAAAGTACCACATCAATCAATCCTGTGACCTACAGGTTATTATAATCCCATGATTGCTTATGGGGAAGAAAAGGCCATTCAGGATGCGAGAGAGGCTGGAGCCAATGGCTTCATCATGGTAGACCTCCCACCTGAGGAAGCCATCAACTTTAGGGGAAAGTGCCAAAGGGTCAAGTACGTCAACCAGCAGCCCTCCAAGCCCTGCGCTTGAACGATAACGACGATTTCTAGCATGTCCTATGTCCCATTAATAGCTCCCTCGACATCCTTGAACCGCATAAAATTTCTCGTATCCATCGCAGACTCCTTCATTTACGTAGTTTCCAGGGTAAGTCTGATCCATATATTTTTACGCGTCATGGACTCTGAACCATCCACAGATGGGTACTACTGGATCGTCCGTCCAAGGTAGTATCAATAGCGAGCTTCCTGACATCGTCGCCCGTGTCCGAGAGTACACCTCTATTCCCATCGCGGTTGGTTTTGGGGTTGCTACGCGGGCTCACTTTGAGTATGTTCAGAGTGCCGGTGCCGATGGCGTGGTTATCGGTAGCCGGCTGGTCTCTGTCATCAAGGAAGCATCTTTGGACATCATTCCACACGCAATAGAGTCGTTCTGCCGTGAGATCAGCCAGGGTGGATCTTCTCCACCAGTACAGTCCCCGCCGACCCTATCGACATCAGTTCCTTCCAACTCGGAGAAGGTAACTTCTCAAATTGCAAAACATTCCCTGCCCGCAAGGTTCGGGGAGTTTGGGGGGCAATTTGTTCCGGAGGCATTGTTCGAGTGCCTCCTTGAACTCGAGGAGGCGCACAAATCAGCTCTCAGCGACCCCGAATTCTTGAGGGAGTTCGAAAGCTACTATGATTATATGAATCGCCCTTCGAAATTGTATTTTGCAGAGTCCCTGACAAAGCATGCTGATGGTGCTCGAATCTGGCTCAAACGGGAAGATCTGTACGTACGCTTTTAGCTGCCAATCTCCCTCGGCTGATAGCTTATATAGGAACCATACCGGCTCACACAAGATTAACAACGCTGTTGGCCAGGCAAGTGGTCCACTCTGGACGCTTACTGTGGTATAATCTTGACAATACTAGATCCTTCTTGCCAAACGCTTGGGCAAGAAGCGAATCATTGCAGAGACCGGCGCAGGACAGCATGGTGTCGCAACTGCGACTGTGTGCGCTAGATTCGGATTAGAATGTGTAGTGTACATGGGTGCGGAAGACGTAAGACGTCAGGCACTGAATGTCTTCCGAATGAAGATGCTGGGTGCGACAGTGAGTTACCGGTTCCTTTTCCTTTCTTCCTTGCTATACTGTTTGTTTCCAAGGTTGTTCCAGTCGAGTCGGGGTCCCGGACACTCAAGGACGCAGTCAACGAAGCATTGCGTGACTGGGTAACCAACCTATCTAGCACACATTATCTCGTTGGGTCATGCATCGGACCTCATCCCTTTCCTACCATTGTCCGGGATTTCCAAAAGGTAATAGGGAAGGAAATCAAATCACAGCTTCACGAAATCAAAGGAAAACTTCCCGATGTCATCGTCGCATGTGTTGGTGGTGGGAGCAATGCGATTGGCACATTCTATGACTTTATACCCGACAAGAACGTCCGATTGGTCGGTGTAGAAGCTGGTGGGGAAGGTTTGTATTCTGATTTTTTTTATGAATCACGAACTGACAATGGGGAACAAGGTCTTGATGGAGACCGGCACAGTGCCACGCTTTCCAAAGGAAAGCCTGGCGTGCTTCATGGCGTGCGGACGTACATCCTACAGTCTAGCGTTGGTCAGATAATCGAGACGCATTCTATCAGTGCAGGCCTAGATTACCCCGGAGTTGGACCAGAGCACGCTTGCTTGAAGGAATCTGGTCGCGCAGAGTACGTAGTTGCAACAGACGAAGAGGCATTGAGAGGGTTCCGCCTCATCACGCAACTCGAAGGAATTATACCTGGTTAGTCAATGTCCCGTATCGTTCAAGTTGGATGATCGCTAAAGGGAGGTTAAGCGCTGGAGTCATCGCACGCCATCTGGGAAGGGGTTCGCAGGGCGAAAATGTTGACGAAAGAGACGGATTTAGTTATAGTGAGATGTTCTTGAATCGATGTGGTGGGCTAGGCTGACTCTACCCTGTAGTGTCTGTCTGGGAGGGGCGATAAAGATGTTGAACAAATTTCTGAGTTGCTTCCTGGCAAGTGGGCAGATAAGCTGGACTGGCATGTTTGAGCGAATCGTCAGAGTGCACTGAGATATTACAGATATGAGGAATGAGTACTAAGTGCAGTGTATGTATGTTGAACCGGGTTGCTCTTTATGGAAAGTTAGGGGAGTCGAGTCACTAGCACTGCTGGCACAACTCATAACTTGCGATTTCCCCCACCAAGAGGCCAAGTTTGCAGACAATGGCCACAGATCCTTCAGTCGCAGCAAGTCAAAGAGCTGTTGAAATTCTTGCAGCTAAACTTCGCAGACGGTCGGCAGAGTTCTTCGGTTCCAGAGCCCCAGCTCACCTCTCTGCTCCACAGGCAAGTTGTCGGATCCCGGGAAACAGCGCTGGAAACCATCCTCGTCCTCCGTCAGGTCGTCTCCAAGGCTCGTTTTTCCAACATCGACCAGCTGGTTGAAATCATCCGCTCCGTGGGCCGAAAATTAGTGGATGCTCAGCCCAAGGGTACGCATGGACCTCTCCGTGCGTATGTTGGATCGAAATCTCACATCTATTTTCCCTGTCCCAGAGTACACGGTAGGAAACACTGTTCGTAAGGTTTTGCATCACATCCGAGAGGAATATCATACGGCATGCCAAGGGACTGAAGCCCCGCCGACCTCGAAACCGACATTCTCGATCGCAAAGTTTGTTTCCCAAGGACAGCCCCGCAAGCAAGCAACTCCTCAGAAGATTTCCCATGAGGCGCGAGGTACCTTGAAGGAAAACAACCCTGATGATCCCGATGCATTCGCTCGAACGCTGAAGCCTGTACTCATGGAGGCTATACAAGACGTCTTTGACGAGCTTGAAACCGTATACGATAACATATCTAAGAGTGCAAAAGATCACATACACTCCGAGTATGTTGTCTCTTCCGTCGATCTCTTGGTGCACCGCCCGGGCTCAAATAGCATGTCTCCAGTGAGATCATCCTCACAATAGGAAAGTCAAGTACAGTAGCCGCATTTTTGAAGTCGGCCGCTCCTTATCGGAAATATACCGTCATCGTCGCAGAGACCGCTCCAACGTCAGTACCTCCTTTGTTTCGTTTCAGTGTGAATATTAACTCTCACCTGGCTGACAGATACAGCGGCCATGAGATGGCCGAGTCGCTCTCGTCGGCAGGCATATCCACAGTCCTTGTTCCCGATTCTTCGATATATGCCCTTATGTCGCGGATAAACAAAGTCATACTTGGCGCGCATGCTATTCTTGCTAATGGCGGGATGTTCGCCATAACGGGATCGCTTTTGGCCGCTACAGCTGCTCGGGCGCACAGCACCCCGGTCGTCGTTTGTGCAGGACAATTTAAACTTACCCCTCAATGGAATTTATATCATGAATATGGCGCACTCGATTTTGGAGATCCCAGTAGTGTCCTCGGGTTTGAGGAGGGCGATCTAGTTGATAAAGTGGACGTCATGAATCCATTCTACGATTATGTGCGACCAGAGATGATCGATGCATATATTACAAACGAGTGAGTCCCTTGTGCACTTTGTCTTTACTTCTATTTGTACTAACCATCTCCGCAGTGGCGATCATCCACCGTCATCAGTTTACCGACTCATCAAGGAGGCTTACGATGACGAGGACTATGAGTTTTAGCAACATTAATGCGATGTGAACCTCCAGTACTTTGGAATGCTAGCCGATCTTGCACGATTACTTTGCTTTGGTGCTCAGAATGTCGAAGAAGGCCTCCTGTGGTAGATCCACACTGCCGATTCGCTTCATACGACGTTTGCTTTCCTTTTGGTTCTCGAGATGTTTCATCTTGCGTTCGTAATGACCTGTAGAACACTAGTTTAGCGAGGCAACCAGTCCGCACCTAATTAATGCGTACCTCCATACAAACCCGCCGTGACGTCGGCACGCAGTGCTTTTAGTGTTTCACGAGCGATGATTTTTTTTCCAACAGCTGCCTGAATTGGCACCTCAAACAGTTGACGAGGAATGACCTTGTCTAATTGCAATCAACATCCGAGCGAGCTAGACAAAAATCACAATTACCACTCACGTAATTTCTTGACCCACATCCTCCCAACATCTTGCTGTGCAGATCGGTGCACAATTAATGCAAGGGCATCCACTGGTTTTCCATTCAGGAGAAAGACCATCTAGTTTGTAATGAATCAAGCTAAAGTCATAACACCCGGTGCATATCTTCACCTTAGATAAATCGCTCCGCTTATACCCGGCATTTTCATAGCTATGCATTATCAGTTCATGCCGACATAGAAGATAAAAATGATACAGACTCGAAACTTGCGTATCCCGAACTCTTGCCCTTGAGTTTGTCGAAGAAGTCGGTAACGATCTCGCTCAAAGGGACTGTGCATGTTAACATAATGCGAGCGGATCTGGTCGCCCCAGCGTCTAAATAACGATGATCCAAGTCTTCCGCCCGATGTACGAAGCACAGCTCCATCATCTCGCCAAGGTAATCTGAGGGAAGTCCAGCAGTGATAGAAAACATAGGACGAATACGGCAAACCTTCGGGAACAACAATCGTTGCCTTGACCACTGGTTCTTGAACCTCTTTAACACCTGAGGAAGAGTCTGAGAGATCCGGAAACTCCGTGGGATTGCTAACGATGACGGTCTTGTCTTTATAAACGACTGTCGAATCTTATCATGAGTTACTGTAGTCTAGGTGCCAGGGATAGAGCACCTTTGTAAGGTACGGTAGGAGCAGTAACGATAATGTTTGCGTCGTATTCATCCTCCAGACGCTGGCGGAAGACATCCATGTGCAAGGTCCCGAGAAACCCGAGACGGCAACCTTGCCCCAGCGCGGAGGAGGATTCACGTTGGACCAAGACACTTCGGTCAGTAAGCGTTAGCTGGACACGCACTTGTTAAGAAAAAGCGAAATGTGCGAGAGACAGTTACACACGCGCTTTACAGATTCTTCGAGTTTAAGAAAGTCGTTCGTATCTACGGGAAAAATACCGGCATAGACCTGAAGACTCTGAGAATTAGATTGTGGGGAGTGGGACGTGCCTACCATGGCTTTCGCGGGTCGAAAACCCGGCATTGGATCCACCGGTGCACCAACTCGGTAGAGAGTATCTCCGACATGCGCTGGATGAGTCACATAAGTAAAAATTCTAGAGAAAAAGTAGCTCTACGGACCTTCTGACGATTCTTTCATGTTACAAGCTACATAACCGACTTGTCCAGGTTGTAAGCTCGCAGTAGGAAGCTCTTCCGGGTGCATGACACCAACTTCCTGTACTTCATACTTCTTTCGAGTATGGCAAGATGCAATTTTATCACCTGTGAGCATGGAAATGAAACTTAAACATTAAATATGAGTTTCCAAGTATACGTCAACCTGTATGTACCTTTACGAATCGCCCCATCGTGGAGGCTCACGAGAGAGATGACGCCCCGGTAGCGATCATAGCTAAAATGGTGGTTCAATGTTGGCAAGTAGAATCGTCGATTGGGTACTCACTAAGAGTCAAATAACAAAGCCTTGAGAGGTTTCTCCGCGGACGCGGATGGAGGAGGTATACGTTCAACGATAGCCCGAAGCACAGCTTCCACACCCTGACCAGTCTTAGCTGAAATTTGCAATACTTCGACGGGATCTACACCGAAAGTAGACTGTAATTGTAAAGCGACGCGTTCGGGCTGTGATGCAAACATATCTATCTACGTTGACGTCGTTAAAGAACTCGAAAGAATAGTGGGGCTCGAAAACGCGAACCTTGTTCAGAACAGGGATGATAGTCAGGCCCCTCTCCTTAGCGATGTGAAATACGGAGATGGATTGGGCCTGAACACCTTGTGTAGCGTCTACCAACAACAGCGCCCCTTGGCAAGCTGCCAAAGAACGGGAAACCTCCCATGAAAAATCAACATGTCCCTGGTATGAGGTCAGGGTAAATTAGGTACTTGCTGCGGGAAACTCACGGGGGTGTCGATAAGATTGAGAAGGTATTTCTTCGCATCGACGACATGCGTCATACTGACGAAAAAAAGGTGAGGCAGTTACCTGGCGCGCCAACGGGATATTTACCTTGCTGTCTGAGCCTTGACTATGCGCTACATGAGTGAGCTTGATTTCTCGCTGAGTCTCAAGTACCCCACCAGTAATTCCGCGCTCTCGCTCGACTTTGAGTTTGTCTAGGACTTGTTGGTTAGCACCAAAGGCTTTCTTTGGAATGGTGCCTGTAAGCTAAACGTGTGTTGGCAGAGTGACAAGTAGGGGGCTGCGTGCGGTTGCACCTCTAATAGTCTAACCACGGAGGTAAGGTGAGTATGCCCATGACGCGACAAAGCTGACTGACCGATCAGCCAAGGTGGATTTACCATGGTCTGGAGTGAGTGTGAGTGCGCATGACTATGTAGATGACAGAACAAAGATACCGATGTGGGCAATGATGGAAAAGTTCCTGCAGAAATGACGGTTTCGCGTGTCGGTACCTAACCGGAGGAAGAGACATACCTTACAAACTCGCACGGAAACTGAGTGGTGTCGATAACCTTTTGGGTGTCGGGAAGGAGAGATGAGGAGAGGGTGAAGTAGCGACATAGAGACAAGTGCGGTTGAAAGCAGCGTTGGCGCCATACCGGAAGCATCCCAAACTACCGGGTGGTCGAGAAGGAGTAGTGCCAGTAGCTTACTAAATATACTGTTATTGCTTACTCAGCTGAGGCAGACAAGCTGGACGACGGCGACCATGTCTCTCCAAGAGGCGTCGGAGGCACGCAAGGCACGGCTGGTAGCACTCAGAAACAGAAAGGAAGGGCGTGCAGACATTGACAATGGGTGCGTTGCACATCGGTCCACGACCACCTGGGGGTTTGCTCACGCGTGTTTTGTACAGTGAGTCTGTGCTACGCAACCGAAACTTTGACCCAGAAACGCGGACGTTGAGGAAGCACACGCAAAATGGGGGATTGATTCAAGACACTGTTGAAAAGAACGTTGAGGGTATGGCGGAGAAGATCATTGCGGAGGATGAACAACGCAGAGCTCAGGAGCTTGTGGGTGATGCCACAGGCCAACACCGTGCAAAACTGAGCGCTCGTAGGACGTGTTCAATATTGCGCCGAAACGGCCGAACTGGGATCTCAAGAGGGAAACGGAGAAGAAGCTTGCGAGACTGGAGAGAAAGACACAGGAGGCAATCCACACGCTGATCAGTGAGTAGGTAGTTTGAAGCACTTGGACATGAAATGACATGGACGAGCAGGGCAACGACTAGCGGCACAAAAGGGGCAAACGGAGGACGTGCTGGGGGCGATGAATGCACAGGAGCGGGCGCTTGAGGGGGAGGAGGAGGAGGAGGAGGAGTAGCACTGTAGACTGTATTTGGCGTGTAGTCAGATCGTATTAAAAGCGGTGCGACGGCCATAACTTTAAAAGCCCCTCCAACTCCCTGTCCTTCATCCTCCCCAATGGCCTCTGAATCTGATCCCGCTCTCCGGCGAGTCCCCTCCCTCGTATCTTACTGCCAGCGTGGTGAGCATCCCTTCTCCCGCTCCCCCCTTGCCCCACTCCTCACCCCTTCCTCTCCTTCCAGTCCTTTCAGCCCATGCGGATGGTATGGCTTTCTCTCCCCCCCCTCCTTGACCTCATCTCCCCGCCAGCCATAACTTGTCTTGGCGATGATGTACGGTACGATGTTGTTAAACCCGTGCTCGAGTGCTGCTCTGCAGATACCTTGCTCCGCTTGGAGCAATCCTCTCCCGTCAGTCCATCTCGCTTTATCACAGCCTCCTTTCTCATCATTGCTGCAGTATCTCGAACAAGACACTTCAGGCATGTCTCCGTTCAGCGCCAAATCCGTTTGCTTTCGCCTCTGACTCGACATCATCAGATCTCTGGGAACGTTTATGCTTCAAGTTCTATCCCTTACTTGCTGAGCAATTCGCACGAAATGCTCGCGAACAGCCCGAATCTTGGCGCGATCAATATTTCGTACGTCCCGTCCCATATAGGTCCAGAACCCCATTTCACACACCCGCACACAGCTTCTTCGCGAGGCCGAGGCCCATCGACTCGAAGAAGTCGCATCAAGGCTCAGAAACCAGCGCATGGAGGCAGCTGAACGAAAGAGAGAACGAGAGGTCAAATTGACTGACAAGTTACCTCCCGCTAAGCGCGCGCGCACTGCATGTAAGCGTCACTTTCTCCTGATTATGCCCGACTGACACACCCTACAGGGAGAACGTCTAATCAGCCAAAGTCTCTGTTTCAGAAAACGAAGAACGAAGCGACTAAACTTCGAAGGTCCCTGTATACTCCCCGGTCAGCCCCCCAAATACCCCACGACAAGATGCCCTTCACCACTGCAAGCCCACTTGCGGCCTCGTCGACGAAACCTGTCGATAGTCGGATAACTGTCAAAACCGTCTCCGTCAATCGTTCCTCGGCCTCGATGCTACAAACGACACCTCGTCCTGTTCGATCCACGAACTCGGCAGATCCCGTTTCCCAGAAGGGTCCCCCTTCACCATCACAACTGCCATCGCCTGTTCACCCCTCATCACAAACTATGGAACCTCGTCCCTCCAAGCCACCGATACAAAAGAGGGATCCCATGGCATCGTTATTTATGCCAAAGCACCGAGCCCTCTCACAGCTGCCGTCCCAAGGGGGGAATAATAATCGCAGCGTGCCTGCTCGGTGACACGACCCTGTATGATATTGTTGAACACGCCTTGAACATAACCACGGTACTACTGGGAGTGTCATAATGTGCATCTACCTATCGTCAAGTAAGCATTCAGATTTTTTTCTTGTATACCATGTGGCCTCTAGCATCAAAGATTCATGCATCGCTGGCTACGATATTTTTCCTTCTTTCTTCGTATTATTATTTATGAATGTGTTCAGAGGCAAGGAAACTTCCGAGTGGTTACATATAGAATGTAATTGTTAGTTATTCTAAGGTCGTCAGCTAGCGTTCCAAGTGTTGTGTAGTCCAACAGTGTCATCTGCCCCGTTTGCAACCGCAACCGCATCAGTCACAGGCAGCCTGTCATTATCCTGCAGGCCATTCGTGCCCTTGGCTTCCGTAGCTTTGAAGCCAGTTGGAACCGACCTGTTCTTCACATGGTCAGCTCTCAGAGACTCGACGTAGGTCAAGTATCTTTCATCTACACCCCCTGTGACATATTCACCCGTAAAGACCGAACAATCAAAGGTCTTGATAGACGGATTAAATTGGCGGACAGAGGCAATTAAGTCTGAGAGCTTCTGAAAGATGACGAGATCTGCGCCGATGGTCTCTGCGATTTCTTCGGTCGTCCGACCATATGCGACAAGTTCTGAGCGCGAGGGCATGTCGATGCCATATACATTGGAATACCGAATTGGGGGTGCACAGCTGGCGACGATGACTTTCTTTGCACCAACGTCTTTTGCCATCTGGATAATTTCCTTGGAGGTCGTGCCTCGCACGATTGAATCTGAGAGAGATGTGCGACCATCGTACGGTATTGCTCCCAAGGTAGTGAAACGTACCATCAACTAGTAGGACAATTTTGTCGGCGAACTCGAGAGCCATGGCGTTAAGCTTCTTCCTCACATTCTTCCTCCTGGATATCGTCAATATGGAAAAATGGGTAAAAGATTGGGAACTTGCCTCATTTGTTGCCCCGGCATAATGAAAGTTCTGCCAACATACCGGTTTTTGATGAATCCCTCCCGGTAAGGAAGTTGAAGCTTCTGAGCCAGGTTCAAGGCAGCGACACGCGATGTATCAGGTACCTAATATTGATGATCAATCAGATTGTTTCAAGGGATAGAAGCACAGACTGACCGGAATGACAACATCTACGGTGATGTTCTTCTCCAACAAGACCTTGCTGACTTCTTCCGCGAGCGCATCACCCATGGCCATCCGGCTCCGGTAGACGCTCACGCCATCCAATACGGAATCGGGTCGGGCAAAATAAACGTATTCAAAGATATCGGGTGCAAACATTGCCGGTTCAGCAACAACGCGTTTGGAAATCCCGGAGCGGGTGATAATAACAGCTTCGCCTATGAGAAATTAGTATCTCTGGGAAACGGTGGAGTTTCACAAATGTACCGGGTTGGACATCCTGCCAGTCACTGAAACCACCAGCATCGGCTACAATACTCTCACTCGCGAATAGCCAATCCTTGCCAGTAGCGGCTTTCCGAGACGCCATCCCAACAGGTCGGATCCCATTCGGGTCCCTGAAAGCGATGATTCCGAATCCTGCAATCATCGCGACACAAGCATACGCTCCCCTGCACTGCTTCATCAAGCCTCTAGTAGCAGTGAAAATGTCTTCTTCATTTATGCGAAATTTGCCGGTTTGTTGGAGATTGTCGGCAAAAATGTTTAGGAGCAATTCGGAATCGGACGAGGTGTTGATGTGCCGATGTGCAGTGGCATCCATGTATTGCAACAAAGTTGCACTATCGATAAGATTTCCATTCTGTGGAGCAACGCTGCGTGAAAAATGCGTCCCTAGCGATAATCGTAAAAGTGGACATACATGTGCGAGTACGATACCATAGGGTGAATTAACGTAGAAAGGTTGGGCTTCGGCGTGGTTGGAGCTGCCAGCTGTCGGGTATCGAACTTGGGGACATCCCAAGGATTAGATGTGAATTACCGCTTATCGGAGAGTCTCACCATGACCGACTCCCATCCCCCCGATCAGCCTTGCAAGAGCCTTGTCGTCAAATACATCCCGGACCATTCCATTCGCTTTGCACTGATAGAGACGGCCTTTGGGAGCGCAGGTGACGATGCCACATGCATCCTGACCACGATGCTGTAACATAGAAAGACCCTCGCAGATTTCGGCAGCGGCATCGATGGTGGGGTCGTGCAACAGTAGACCTAATATGCCACACACTAGAAGTCAATTAGTTTGTGAAGGTGAACAGTTGCAATGGGACGCACTGGCGTAGGCGTGTGGGTGAGGTGGAAAGGGGAGGTGAACGTGTGGACGGAAGACGTGCTATTGGTCGCCTTTACGAGACCTCCATGTTTTTCTCGTCGGTGGTCATAGTGAGATATCACCTCGGGCACGACCGGACCAAACGGTAAGCTATCTGTGCTGTAGCCAATTGCTTTAATGTCACAGGCTACAGCAAGTTACCGGCTCAACTTGGCTGCCAGCACACCTCCTCATCGTGCCCCACTCAATAATTATTTTGCCTCTGATACATAAAATTACTTTTTAAACTCGGAAAGTCGGCAGAAACTTGGTTTACATTACAGTCGCAGTTGGGCCGGCCACACAGCGGGAATCACAGCATGTAAATTTTCTTGGTTGTGCACTCCTGTGTTCCGAACAAACCTCATGCATACCGACATCTCACCCACACAGCACGTTATAATAGTTTGGCGCAATACGCGGTTGAACGCGGGTTGTATTCTTCAATACTACGATAGGGATATATGGGTTATACGTATGTCGTTAGCGTGATGGGCTCCTGCCCGGGTAGTAGGTTGTGGATGTGCTGGCTCTCTCTGGGAAAATGCTACAGGATAGAGAAGAGGCAGGAAATCGTGCAGTCTACAGGCGTGATGTTGCAAGAATGAGCGGAAGGATGAACTTCCGATGCTAGGCGGAATAAATACAAAGGTCCCAAGGGCCTGAATAGGGAAGGCAATCAGAGGACGAGCTTCTTAGGCTTCTCCCATGTATAGTCCGGGTTACCGAAATGACCATAGGACGCAGTGCGCAAGTAGATTGGCTTCTGGAGTTCAAGCTCACGGACTATGCGTAGTGTTACAACAGCGAACAGCCAGCAAAGACGTCAAACTCACCCATGACTCCAGGTCGGAGATCCCAGTTTCTGCGGATGATCGCAACAAGCTCGTCATTCGACTTCTTGCCAGTGCCATAGGTGTCGACATAGATAGACAAGGGCTCAGCAACGCCGATAGCATATGAGAGCTGTACGAGAACACGGCGAGCAAGACCAGCAGCAACGAGGGACTTGGCTAAAATGGTCATCAGTAAGTAGCTCATACAAAGCGGTAGGGTGCTGTACCAATCCAACGAGCAGTGTAAGCAGCCGACCGGTCGACCTTGGAGAAGTCTTTGCCAGAGAAGGCACCTCCACCGTGTGCTCCCCAGCCGCCGTACGTGTCAACAATGATTTTGCGGCCAGTCAAACCAGCATCACCCTGGGGGCCACCAATAACGAAGCGGCCCGAAGGTTGAATCTGATCCCTTTGTAAATATCAAGACACCGAGAGCAAGAAGTAATACATACGTGGTAGACAGTGTTGTTGTCAAGGAGGTTCGCGGGAATAACCCCCTTGATGATTTTCTCCAGAATTTCCTTCCGAAGCTGCTCTGTTGAAATCTCTTCGGCATGTTGCGTCGAGATGACAACGGTATCAACTCGAAGAGGGATCATGGCACCCCCATTGTTCTTGTACTCGATGGTGACTTGTGTTTTGGAGTCAGGTCGCAGCCAGGGCAGTAGTCCAGAGCGACGAGCAGCAGCCATTGCCGCATTGAGCTTGTGGGCAAGCATGATCGTCAAGGGCATGTACTCCTCGGTCTCATCGGTAGCATAACCGAACATGATGCCCTGGTCACCGGCACCATGCTCCTCCAGAGAGCCGTGATCAAGACCCTGGGCAATATCAGGTGATTGCTGTTCGATTGCAACAAGAATGTTGCATGTCTTGTAGTCAAAGCCTTTGGACGAATCGTCGTAGCCAATTTGCTTGATCGTGTTGCGGATGACCTTCTGGTAGTCGAGCTGTGCCTTGGTAGTGATCTCACCAAAGACCATGATCATGCCAGTCTTGGAGGCCGTCTCACAGGCGACCTTTGACCAGGGATCTTGTGCGAGACATGCATCAAGCTGGTCAACCGAATAAGAAGGCCATTCCCAGATTAGTATGATGTGGGACACTCACGATAGCATCAGAGACCTGGTCGCAGATCTTGTCTGAGGAACGTTAGAAGTGGGCAGTCCGAAAGTCGCGTAGGGCATACCTGGGTGGCCTTCACCGACGGACTCGGATGTGAAGAGGAAGTGCCCTGGGGCAAGGGATGGACGGGCGCTACCGTTGGGAGACATTAAGAGCGATGGAGGGAAAGCGAAAACAAGGGATGGTGGTGTTCAAAATATTTCCAGTGTGGCAATTAAAAGGACTCAGTCGCTTATCTAATTGCTCCATCACGCCATTGCTGTTGCATGGGACATCCAACCGTGTCACCGCGGTTGGTTACATGTGGGCTTCATCAGCCATTAAGCGTACACTCGACATCACAACAATCCAACCCCGAGGGGATCTGTGTTACTCATGGGTCGTTTCTGCTCCTGGTCAATTTCCCTCTCACCGCCCGACCGTGTGGGAGGACCCGTCCCCACGCTAGGACCCCCGGTTGCGATGCGAGACAGACCAGTCGTGTTTCGTTCATGTGGCGAACGTGTTACCATTAGGTCCGCAGCGAGCGATCCTGAGTCCACCACATCTCGAGCGGAAATCAACTGTCTGGGGGAGCGCGAGCGCCCAGTGCTCCAGGGATTGTCGGTCGGTAATGCCGGTATAGGCTTCTGCGGTTTCACGCTGTCCCAAGGGTTATACGATGATCCAGAGATAGTCGACAGTGATTGCCCATCGTCAATGCCGCGAGGCTGAAGCTCGGCTGTCTTCCCAACATTTTCCTCATCTCCAGATCCACTCGAGGGAACTCTTGAATCCTTGGTAACTCCATCATATGCTTCCTGCACAGCTGAGAATGCTGCGGTGGCATTCGATGATAACTTTCCCCAAACGGACTTCACTCCGCTGCTAGAGAAAAAATCCGTGGGATTTGAGTTTCGCGCACGACCCTGTGGCACCGAACTGCTACCCAATGGTGTCGGTTGTGCCGGAGTCCAAGAACTTTTTAGAGTCGTCGAAGCCCCCACGCTTGTGAGTCCTTCGGCAACTTTGTGGGGAAGGTCAGGTAGGGACGCCCACAATCCCTGAAAACCGGAAGACAAGCCCTCGGCGGTGGCAGATCTAGAGGATGACAATGAAGGCGAGGGGGATGGCATGATCGAGGGAGAATCAAAAGTCGGTGGGAGTGGGATTTCTCCACGCGAGCTTGCAGCATCGTCGTCGAGACCCTCGACATAAGCGGGAGATTCAGATTCGTCCTTCACCTGTGAGATAGCGACTCTCCCATTCATTTCCTCGTCCGTGCGGCCATAAAGTTCATACCAAAAGCGAACGTCCTTGGGACTGGGAAAGAGAACTCCCATGTCTGCTTTGCGATCTCTGCGCACTGGATCATCCAGTGAACTGTCATACAAGAGATTCCTGTATTTCTCCACTTGTGCCGACGAGTTTAGGAAGTCCCAGAGGCTTGTAGTGCGTTCCGACGGGACCATTCTATCTTCCCCATGCCTGCGTTCCCGTTCGCAGTTGTATAAAAATGTTCCAAATTTGCAGGAATAAAGATGATAGTGGATCGTACGTAGGAAGCACTCATTGAATTCAAATCGTTCAGGAAACTGCCGCAGCAGCTGACGAACGCATTCGAGGAATTGATGGAAACAAGGACTCGTCTCCTTGATATGATGTTGGGACACGAAGCGGTTTTGAACCGAAGCGAGAAATGCTTGGGCAGCATCAGCACCACCAGTGCCATTTGCTGTGTCCGCCAAGGACGTGAAAAACTTTTCGGAAGATAGATGACCGCATCGATCCAAGAATCGGTGTCCAAAGGATATCCAGTCCTTTTCGACGAGTATCTGAAAGCCACGCATCGTGCGATAGTATGGGTCCAAGCAGAGTTGAGCGAGAGCAGAGAGTTGAGAGGTCCGATCCCATCCATCCGAACAGTGGATTAGAACATGAGACGAGTTGATATGTATATTTCGGACGATAAGAACCACGGCTTCCATTATATTAGACATATGACGGAGCCATCCGGATCGGCGCAGCGCTTGGCGGTCCAAGATAGCAAGTTGCTGCGCTTCTCCAGGAAGATAGCCGCTCACGCTGGCAGCCACAGTATCTGCTTCGCGAAGAACATCTACAACTTTGCCTAGTGATTCGCGCATTGCGTGGATATGGTCGATGCCAGAATAGGTCTTCTTTGCGTCCTTGTAATATTCCATATTTTCTGTGCCAGCACCTCTGGCAGTGTTTGCAACGGCATTAGCTGTTGGGCGAGCGTCGACAATCAGGTTTGTAGTGGTTGCGCCATAAACCGGGGCACTTGATGATCGAAATTCCGGAGAATGATGGGTTTGAAAGATAGCCTCGACGAGTTTTTCATCCTGGACAGAGCGGTTCTGTTTAATTCCGACCATAGGTTGACTCGAGCGAGTTATGCTAGCCTGTGTGCGTAATGTGAGGAATCTTGTCTCATGAACAAAATAAGGGTCATTACGTAGTTCGCCCAGTGCAAATAAGTGAGAGCGGGAATTCTACATTTGCTCCGGTGTTTTGATGCATATTGAAGCGTAGAATCACTTATTCGTGTCGGGACAACCAAACGCGACGGGTAAGTTGGGCTGAACTAAACACGCAATCAAATATTGCCCTTAGCTAAAGAAAGGAAGGCTTTACCTGGTAATCCTTATTGATGTCAGTGAAGCGCCAGGCCTTTGTTCGGGTACCAACACCCATCCGTCCAAACTCCTCCCGCAGTGAGTATATTGACCATCCTCCAACAGAATCCGGGGGTGGATTTGGGGAATAGAAAAATGCATAGAGCTGATTGACAGAGGCTATTGACTTGTCGGTTACAACACCTGCTGAGAACGAGTGCAACCTACTGCACACTGTCAACTCTTTGACGCTTTCAAATACGTCGATAGCATCGCGGTCACTCCCAAACGATACGGAGAACGTCTCAAACGTCCGTGTATGAAAAGTAATCGGACTTCGCCCATGCAAAGTATGCGGGAGCTGCAGGACTAGCGAGATCAATGGATATGGAACCTAATATTGGTCTCAGCATAGAGATGAGCGGTAAGATGAAAGAGAACTCGCCCACATCTCCTCTTTATCCGGATCTTCATAACGAAATATCAGGTGATGTGCTGTCAGGTGCAGGGAACCGTACTGGACGTTCCCTGACTTGCCGCAGAGAACTCTCTCGACCTATGAAATTGTAAGCTTAGCTATCGACTAGTTTCAATGACCCTGATGCCTGCACACTTGCCTTGGAGACGCGGATCGCGTCCATGCTGACAACGATGGGTGCTCGGGACCACAGCTGAGGCGTTGACAGTGCCCGTCAGTGCATCTTACGCAGAGGATGGATGTTTGTCAATATTTGCATGCCACTGCCCGACATTGAAGGCAAGTGTAGATAACAAGTACATCGACCAAGCGGTACCGACAAGGAAGTAGCTAATGTCACCCAAAGACCCAGAGTTCGCTCACTGCATCCAGTCCACCCTGTACGGCAGTCTCGACATCCTCGTCAGAGGTAAGCGGGAATGGATTTTTAACAAGCTTCATCGCCAGTGCGGGTTCCTTTTTGATCTGACGCTTTGTCTCCGTTTCAATGAGCTGTTCCGATGTATCACGCATCACTCAGCGACAGTATGCTGCAACAACTCACCGTCCCATACGTATGGTCCAGAAAATCTTCCACGGAGTAGCCTGGCTTTGTGAACGCCTCTTCGAATATCCGTGCCAACGTCGACACCGCAGAGTCATAGTGCTGTTTATGCGAATATAGCTCCCATAACGACGAATCAATCGCATTTGTGATGTTGGGATTAGCTTCATCCGGCAGGAAAGGGTCTACGTAACCTGTCAGGAAGCTGTTCCACAAAACAATGCTCAACTTGCCGATAAAGGGACCATCCACTTCTTGCGTTCGATGGATCATCCCCATGAGGGCAGGATGTCGCTTGAGGAGGTTATAAGTCAATGGTATAATCATGATGATTGCAGCAGGTGGTGCAGCGAGAGAAAGCCGGGACAGTCTCTTGACAAATGACGCAAGAAGTGACGCCGGTAAATGACTAGAGACCAAATCAGTATTAGGTTCATAGATTCAGGGAGTGGCGGCAAAACATACGTTGAGCTCAAAAACAACTCATTTAATCGGAAGAACCTTGCACGATGCTTGAGATGAAGAACGTCTCTATCGAAGAAGGCGTAAAGTCGGGTATAAAACGAAGGGTAATCTCTGAACACGACGGGTCAAATAAAGGTTGGAGATGACAAGCAATCACTCCCAAGTTGTAGTCTTTGATCAAAGTGAACAAGGCGTTAAGCGCCAAAAGTCCCACAGTCCCTCCTGCTGAAATATGAACATGCACCTCCCAGCCAGTGACACTACTCACCAACGTCAACACATGCGCTTATCCAGTCCATTACTAGGATCGGCCTAGTCAGGTGTGGAAGCACGCCCCTATGCATAATATCGAGAGCTCGTGTCGTAAATGCGTGGTTGTTTTTGGTCGATATGGATGAAAGGTAAGGTAGAAAGGTGAGCCATGCCCGTGTGAATACAGCGCGGTGAGCTTGCAACGAATGGAGAGATTGATGGAAGGTCAACTGGTGAGTCCTGCCTTGCACGCCCATAATTTTCTTCATGTGCTTGGCATTTGGTTTTTCGTCGAAAAACTTCTTCCAATCACTTTGTTCGTCTTCGCGTAGCTCCTCGTCTTCCTCATCGACCTCATCCACTTTGTCGTTCTTGGGTTTCGGGGGCTTCTTCCCAAGCTCTTCTACCCACCACGCATTCAGCTCCGAAGGATCGGTTGGAAAGGTGGATAACTTCTCCAAGATGGACAATAGGTTTCCGGGTAGATTGGGATGGTCAGTAGACGAGTATTTTGAAAGTATGAAGCTAGCGAAGAATTATAAATTACAAGCAAATTTTGAGTCAGAAGCCTAGGTGCATACGTCGCCTCCCGGAGGAAACACCACCGGATGTCATCATGAACAGTGAACCAGGTGTCCACAAAGTGCTCTCGTACATCTGGAGCTATCTTGCCCGCGAAGGACGCGGTTGATCCATGACGGGTAGAAGGGGGGCAGAGGAGAAGCGCTTGTACGATATGCCTGAAATGCGAGAAGTGGAAATGTGGTTGGTTGTCGGGACTTGACTTGGTTAGCGAAGTCGAGAGATGCTTTAGCAGGGAAAAGAGGATATCCAAAGCGGATTTCTGGGAGAAAGTGAGAGTAGAATAGCATATAAGAATATAGCATCAGCGTACCCTCAACGTAGCTTCGTCGTCTTGCAGTAAGCCAAGGAGGAGGGTGACATAGGCATCAAGCCGCTCCCACACCCACTTCCGCACAACCTTTGCGGCATCACCTCCCCCAGGCGCAAGTTTATTGTTGGATACGATGACAACGAACACGCGATACAAACTGTAAACCGCTTTTGACGTGTCTCTCGCATCTGATACAGTTTGAGCGATATCCAGGAGATCCGAAAGAGGGTTTAAGGATGCATTATTGGCCACGGCAATTGTAATATGAAGCTCCAGATCCTTGACAGCAGTCTCGCTGCTTGTTGTCTTTCGTCTCTTTGCTGGAGGCGGTAACGAGTTAGGTGGCATGGTGGCCGTACTAGTAGTAGTGTTAGTTGTGTGCAAATATCATCGCAACACCATAATAAGCAAAACTCCTTGCCAAACTCTGCGTACCACACGGTTCGAAGGAGTTCTAACGAGCTGTGCCTTTTATACTGAACCATACTCATTCACAAACTACATAAATTGCAACCACACCAGGCCAATGCTGCTTAGACCGATTGTACAATTGCTTTTCGTCGAGTTCATAATTGGCGATGAGCTGTCATACTCACATGGGTGCAGCGCATGCCAAAGTGCTTGCGGTCAGATCGCTTGCTTCTGCGACTTGCCATGAGGTGGATGAGGGTTCGAATAAAGCCTGCGGCCATACTAACTTTGCTTAGGAACATAGAAAGGCCTTGTTTGCATTGGGATTCACTGCGAAAACCTACTGATCCTTAATGTCAGCTCTGCATTTTTTTATAGTAGTAACACCTACAGTACTCACCCAGTGTTCGGTGAGCAAAGAAGATGATATACATAGCATTGAACGTCGGGTCTACCTTTTTTTTTATCGGGGCATCCCCGTTTCCCCGCCGATTAAGAGCTCGTTCGAACTCTAAGCCCGTGGAGATTTGTTTCCATGAAAGTTTAGATTGAGTGGTGCAATCCCCATGCTAAGTTGCTCATTGAACAATGTAACGGATTCAGTATGGTTGTACGAGTTTCTTCACGAGCCCAGGTCACGACCTGCACGTATAGTGGGAGAACGAGAGCGACAATAGATGTATGGTAACCCGTTATCTCCCTGGGGTATGCACTAGACAGGACTGACAAAGTCGACATGAAGTGAACATGGACGCGCGAGCCAAGTGCGCATATGTGGACAACAGGGCAACTCATCAAGGACTTTAAGCAACAGCCTTTGTTTCTTCGACTCACTCATGTTCTTCCACGGTCAAAAAACCCTTGCTTTGGCTCAACGACGTGCCGGCCTTACCAGCACAGCAAGGCCATGGAATATGCGCGCATTCCGTTCGTCACAACAGTGTCGCAAGCAATACCTGGATGCTAGTCAGAAGGTATGGGTAACGTGTTTGACGATAACAACGTCCCAATCATCTGCCTTAGACCTTTAACGAAGTTGCACTGAACGAGCACGCAAGCGACAAGGTCGTCTTGGTTGATTTCTACGCCGAGTTCGTAACTGCATGCTCTCGCGTTGCCAGTTCTGATTGTGTCTGGCGTTCAGCTGGTGCGGACCATGCAAGATGATCTCGCCTATATTGGAGAAGCTTACTGAAGACTCTAGTATCAAGACCGGGAGCGGACGTTCTCTTGACTTGGTCACCGTCGACACGGACAAAGAATTTGAGCTCGCCCAGAAGCATCGAGTCAGTCTTCCGCTTTGTTTTCCATGCTTCACGATCGAATTAGCTCCGGTAGATTCGGTCACTGCCGACGGTAATGGCCTTCAGAGACGGCAAATTGGTTAACCATTTCATTGGTGCGCTCAGTGAGGGAGATGTCAGGAACTTCCTGCAACAACTGTAGAGGCTTGGCCTCGTTTTTCTGATCTTTCCGCAGAGTAGCTTCTAACAAACAGACATGTATGTCTTCCGGACGTTTTGGTATCGTAAAATGTAAATAAAAAAAATCGAACGCCGAATCTACCTTGATGGATAACACAACCCAGAGCAACGACTATCCGAAAACGAGGTGGGTGTAGTAGACCAATGGTATAGGTTATCACCCAAAGCGATCTCCACGATAATGTGTCGACGTACAAGGTCATGGAGGACATGCTCGCTCAAGAAGAATTATTGCAGGCTACAGCAGTTGGGTCCACGCGAGCCTGGGGGCGCATAAGGGTCTTCGGCTTTTTGGACTGGACCCCATACGGATGGGACCTGACACCGGGTGAGCAGCTGTCAAGTTTGAGAGAGAAAATGGAGGTGATACAGACGAGGTGGTCTTCGGTGGTCTTACAATGTCTAATTAAACTGTAGATGCAGGTGAGGATGGTATGTCTGGGGATAGATGTCGTGACCGACCTTGCACTTGCTTCACTTACGCGGACTCGCGGCCTTGCCAAATCTTCGCGTAGACGCTGGTTGTGCTCCAAAAGACGACGATACCGCAGCTCGGACATGGACTGCCTGCCACCTCGGCTACTCATGTTGATTCGAAGGAGGATGGGAAACTCAGGAACTGTGAAATGCGTCAGAGAGCATGCGCTGAGTCTTTTGGCGACTGACTCGACACTGTCCGGTGTCGGGCGACACAAATGCAGAAAAGATCAAGATATGCAAAGACAAAGTGGTATTCGGTGAGGCGTATGTCGGAGGAGCGATGACGGTGGTGGCAGCGAAACAAGCCACGCACGACTTAATTCCAAGGTTCGACTACACCGGTACCGGTGATGCAGTCCTGCCTAACCCTGACTCGGACCCTTTCAGACCCTTTTCACACGTCGACATTCATCTAATTCGGCCAACTGAGCACGCTGGGCAAGACGACTCAAAAAAACATTGCGTGTCACAACTAAGATTACAGTGTAACAAATTGGTGATGGATCAAGAAACGTCCAGGTCAATACTTTTCAAGGATACCGCGAAGGAGGTTTTCCTTGGCCTTTGCATGGTCTTCGGCACCGAGATGCTTCGCCTTCTCGTCCAGACTGGCAATGAGTCGTCCGGTATCGGCTGGTATTTGGTCGGTACAGCGGCGGAGACGCTGGACTGAGACGCAGAGGTGTCAGATACAGGCGCGGGTCAAGGACAGTCACGATGTACCATGCTCGTGCATGCTCGTCTGGAAAGTCTGGAAGAGGAGATCACTTTGGCGGACGAGGTCATCGAGGGTGGAGAACAGAGCGTCAAGGGAACACTGTGGATAGAGGCAAAGTCAGTAGGGCGAGCAAAGGACATGGTAGACGCGCCTTTGTGTCATCATGGATGGACTGTGCGGTGTTCATGTCGCGGCGAAAAGCGCTTTCGAAGCGGAAAGTGGCATCGTTGAGGAGGGTCAGGTCATGGGTACGCCTCGGGAAGATGTCGTTGTGGATGGCGTCGTGGAGTTGCTTGGTGTGCTGTAAAACGGGAATGAATGCGTGTTTGATAAACTCCTTTCCCTGGCGGTGATGAGCAGCGAATGCGGGTCCAAGACGGTCGACGAGACTGGTCCTGTCGACGGGGAATAGGTCGTCGTCGCTGCGGGGGTAGGCTGTTAGTAGCGCGTGCAGACGAAAAA
>JBBPRD010000020.1:0-33289 GCA_038092855.1 Boletus piedmontensis
CTGTGGGCACTACCGTTGTTCAAGTTTCTAGCGCTGGCCCTTTGAGCACGCCCGTTCGGAATCCTGGATGCGTAATGACGCAAAATGACAAGGTACACGCGCAATGCATCGACAAGGGTTTGGGTCGAGTCGTGACGGGAAAGCAGTCAGAGAAGTCCCGGTGGTGTAAAAAAGGAGAGGAAAACACACCCTTTGTCGACTCTGACCCGTTTGCGACGGGGCCCGTCGACTTCCGAGGCATTGAGAGCACCCGCCATGAGGCCCGAGTAGGTGGAACCTGGATCCGATGTAGGGAGATAGGACGCGAGAGGGGATGGTTTCTTTGGGTCCCGCTTCTGTGCAGTCTGCTGAACGGATAGCAGGGAAGGTGGACCTGGCAAAATTTCAGTGGAAAGAGAAGGATCCGAGAGACCCTCGAGGTGGGGAGGTTGCAAGACAGGAACTCCTTGCAACAAGTAAGCCGGAGCCTCCGCCATCGAGGTCATGGTTCGAGAACGAGAAAACGACCCAGGGGACGATCCTGTGTTTGTCCGACGTAGAAACTGGAAAGTCAGGTCCCAAGGCGAAACGAACGTCGTAAGGGGCGAAGTTACGACCAGTACTCGCAGCGCCCACACGGACCCGGATGCTCGAAGACGGTGGCAAGCAAAGGTTGCGGCGGCAACGTCTCACCGGCAACAACTTTTTTTTCGCAAATACTGTACAGCGCATCTCTTTGATATATAGTTATACTAGCTACCAGTGACCACTGCTCGACCCATTCCCCGTGCTTGCGATTATCCGGAGATGCTCAACCAGTTCTGAATTCGAGTTAAACTTGGAGAACGTCGATGGGGTCCGACCTCCTCTGTAACTAAACATCAGTCAGCAAATCATTTGGAAAGACTTGGATGTACTCCTGTTGAACGGAAAGGACGCGGGTGGAAACCCTGTGCCCTTTATTTGCCAGATGAGAATAGGAAACATAGAACCCGATACCCAACAAGATGCAGTCACACTATAACAAGAGACTCACCTGGGCATTATGCGGGGGCATGCAACGATTCATCAAAACTACAGCCTTCATCACGAGAGGACCTTTGGGGAATGATACGATCCCGGGGTTGCGAAGGCAATCCTTCAGGTCTCTTCAGAGACCTCGCGAGGCGCCGTCTATGCATTCGATTTCGCCGATGCACATCCCAATCTTGACCTTCAATCATTACCGGTCGCCGGGGATTTGTGGTGCAGACTTGGCATACGACTTTCTGTCTCGCTTCTAAGATGTCGGAGGGGCTAAAAGCGAAGTGTGAGACTCAACATCACTCACGCGAACGAATGGACCTACTCGACTGGTTTATTCTGATTGGCAAGCATTGTTTTCGCCGTCAAGGATAATGACGCGGGAGGCGGAAGCTCTTCTTCCCGTAAAAAAGCTAAAACAAATCTTAGTTGCAATCGTATATACTGGCTCAGCTTACAATTCGTGATCGACTCAGCAGGGAATAGAACGTTTGAGGTCCATTGGTCTCCCAAAACTAACAAGAATTAGAGTAATCTTCGATTGACAAGTTATTAGGCAGGTGCCTACCTGTGGCATCGAGAATATACACAGAAGCCAGTGGAATCTCATTTTCAGAGTGCGTGTTGGCACTCTGTATCGCAGGAAGCAATTTGTTTCGCAGCCACGTGACCTGGCGTTTGGCGTATTTGCGAGTCGACTGTTTCATATTTTCCACCCCCTTGTTGAAGGCTTCGTGAGAGCCATCGGACGACAGGAATTCGCGAAATTCCTTGAACCCTATTGGCAGATATGACACATGTTCTCACAAGAAGATTCCGCCTACCTATGGATTGATAGATGCCGACCGTATAATCTGGCTCAGATGCGGGAGAACTTGATTCGTTCTCCACGTCAACCGAGGAACTATTGGCCGCGGCCTGCGACGAAGAAACAGTCATTTGCAGAGATTTTATTTCGTCAAGAAGACCTTGCTTCATAAAGGAAAGTCGGTCGGAAGCAAGGGCAGGCGAACAGCGTTTGCAAACCTTAATCATATCATTAACTCTCTCGTCGAGACGAGGGTTCAGCGCCGAAGGTTGCGCATAAAGCCAGAAGCAAAGGGTTCGATATCTTTATGCAAGAGCTATTTCGCACTTTTCAAACTATGAACAAGAAAGGGTACACACCGAGGAATTAGCGCACTCTTCGATTGTTCGTTTATAATTTCGCTTGGCGTTCTGCTGGTCTCTTTCATAATTTGAAGACTGCGCAAGACCTTGCGGGTATCTCTCCAATGCCATCGAGATGCTACTGGGGGGTCCAAAGCCTGTAGTAGCTCATGCAGAGTGTGTGCATCCTCTGGATGAGTGATTGCATTTGGTGGAGATTCTGGAAGTGACGTCCACAAGTTGGAGAGATTGGGTGTCAATTGCGAAACGGAATACTGCAAAGAAGGGGACATTGGACAACCAGAGACGGTGACTCCACGTGGTGTAGAGTTCACGTCCTTATTAGCTAGTCTATTAGGAAACAGGAGGTGTTGGATCCAGTAGGATGTTCCACCAACGACAATGGGGATTTGGTTCATTTTATGAGTTTCTTCGATCTGCCATGCAAAGGCATCGGAGAATCAGACGGTACGTTTCTGAACTTGGCACTCACCACTTGGATGGCATCGTGTACCCATTGCCCAACGAAGTACTGCTCGCCCGGCTGCTTGAAGTCCATAAGGAGGTGTTCTACACCCATACGTTCCGCTTGAGAGATCTTATTGGTGATGATCTCCATACCAGTGTAGACCTGCATGGAGTCGGCATTGATGATACGCGCACCGTGCCATCGATGTTCGCCGGGGCGATCTTCATGGATTTCTCGGCTGAGCTTGAGTGCGAGCTCCACACTCAGCCTGGACTTTCCGACCCCAGTCGTCCCACAGATGGCGATCAAAGGCTTCAAGGAGGACATACTCGAAGTTGCTGCAACAGAGATGCGCCGCAAGATTCCGGGAACCTGAAAAAGATTACTTCCCTTGTTACTCTCTGCGCCTTCCGGTTTGATGCTAGAGCTCGACTTGTCAGCAACACAGGTTACCCCATGTTGAAGGGCCTGCATCTTTAGTATGTACCGACGACTGACACCTCATTTGTGGTCAATTTAGAAGACTTCGACGCCTTGAAATGAATCCCCGCACACACTGTAGAGCAGTATGGATAGCGTCCAAACGACAATTCATTTTTATAGTGTTTATTTTTATCTTGTAAAATAATATATTCAATAAATGAAATTAGTCTCCGCGCATGCCTATATTCTCCGTCAGTCATGTCCTCCGTCGTCCGTTCAAGAGTAGCTCGCGTATTGCTTTCAAACCTGAGACCAGCCTCTGGCTCGTTGCACAATGTACGTTTGTTTGAGATGTACGATTGGGTTGCAGCTGACATCTCGTTAGCAAAAACGTGTCGGGCGAGGTCAAGGCTCGGGATATGGTGGCACGTCCGGACGCGGTCACAAAGGTCAGAAAGCTCGCTCCGGTAACGGGAAGCCCAAGGCTGGTTTTGAAGGTGGTCAGACGACGATACTCAAGAAGTTCCCGAAGAGGGGCTTCGTTAATCCGTATGTATTGTCATACCGTCATTTTCTCTTGATGTCTCATGCTGAACTCTCATGTAGGAACCGCAAAATTTATGCTGCAGTTAACCTAGACCGTCTTCAACATTGGATAGATCAAGGCCGCTTGCATTCAACGCCGGAAAAACCCATTACAGCAAGGGAACTAATGCTGAGCGGCTGTGTGCACAATGTGCACGACGGCATCAAACTATTGGGTAACGTCCGTGTCTTTATCATTTGACACGCCTTTCGTTGCAAATTGATGCTTTAATTTACAGGGTGCGGAATTCTTGAAGGCAGCCGTGCACATCACCCCTTCTCGTGCGTCGAAGAGTGCCATTAAAGCCATAGAAGCCAATGGTGGCAGCGTGTTCTGCCAGTACTATAATTTCCTTGCTCTGCGCGATTGTGTCAAGGATCGAACAGATCGTGTTTCTGCTGCACCAACTCGTCGCAACGATATTAGTGCGTTCCTCGATCCCTCTGGCGATTCAATATTTGACGTCTTCTCCAGTTTGGTACACCCAATGGCGAAACCGAGGTTATCTTTCCCCGGAAGCGGTGGAAAGAATGCCCCTTGTGTCAGAACGCTGGAGAGAGTTGTCAAAGCAACTTCTCACGTTCAAGACCCAGGGCTTTTCAAAGAAGCCTATTGTTCAGCCAACGGAGTAAAGAATCTCATCGATATATTATACATCTGGTGTAGGTTCTGCTTCCATTCTGTCAGGCGAGATACTCCGAGTACGTGAGCGGTATGACGATTGTGACGGCGAACGTGAGCGTGTGGGACTTTTGGACACATATCGCCCATTCACAGAAGGTGAACGGTCCCTTTCCATGCTTGGGCTCCTTGACCTTGAGAGGCTCCGACTTTTACTGCGACTTCTGTGACTGGCTCCGTCCTCGCTCTTGCCTTCCATCGCATCCAACAGCCGACTCTTGCGCGGCCCAATTTCACTGTTCTCTTCCAGCAATTGCCGCTTGGCTATTCGAGGTAGAATAATGTCGCAGACCCTCTCTTCAGTGAGCAAATTATAAATAAATTCGTCAAAGTAGGTTAGCGAGTATCCAGCTGTACGAGTGTTAGCGATGTCCATGAGAGGATCCTAAAACCATACACATGTCCCGATATCTCAGCTTTCTGAAGTCTCTCATGAGTGGTTCAAGGATTTCGTATACCTCCACTGCACGAAATGTCATCCGGATATACATTGCTGCAAGCGCTCTCATGTATCTAGTAAGCGGGTCAAGATACGCCATCCAGGGTCAGAAAACAAGGACTGGCTCACTTGAATTCATCAGCTTGTAGATATTCAATCACAATCTCCTTCTCGGGTTGAATTTGTAAGAGCTTCAAAAGTAAGCAAAGGAATTCGGTGGGACGCTGATTGCCATAGACTCCCCCAATGCAGCGGAGCTCGATAGCCTTGTCGATGAGCGACTCAGCTAAGCATATGCATCAGTAAAAAAAACCTCCCGCACGTTATAGTGGTAAACACACCCGTCAATGCGAAACAATGCTCCTTCCAATACGTCGACTCCCATATCCGGTTCCGAATGACAGTTTCCACTAGGAACTGCACAGATAAGGAATGGCAAACCACCAAGAATAAACCAAATTTAAACCTGTGGATTCTGGCCGTGAATAGCCAATGCGCCTTTGATTGTTGTGTTTGCCATGGCTGAACAGAGGGACTTGGTTCCCCGGTGATGACGGATCTCCTTTTGAAAGGAGGTTGTTTGTGTTTGTTAAGGTCAGAAGGATTTGCCTTATTCGATTCTTCGGATAACCCTAAAGGGGTAACATCCCTTGTCACCTCCCTTTGACTGTGTCGAGTCTATGGCCAATAACTACAGGATCGATTATACACGAATACAATCGAGGTTCAGTTAACGGCCATAAGTCTGATCCCTCCCAGTGCCCCAGCTATCCAGACATTAATACAGGAAATTCGCCCCAAAGTATAGCTTATGTTCTTCACATCATACCCTACTTCTTGCAATCTTCAGTTCTCCATAGCCCACTGAGGAAGCCACTCCTCCCAGTCTTCCCATGCAGCCTTGCCGTCCCCAGTCTCTCCGTCGCCACCATGGTGATCATGCCCCTTACGAGGATCAAGAATGGTCGACGGAACATGCAGCGCACCATTGCGTGCGGGAATATCGTGTAATAAGACATGATGCCCGTTGACTTTGAAGCTCGTAAAGTATTGCGGAAAGCCAGGAATAGGCAATCCTGACTTGTAGCGCGCGACGTGAACCCGAAGGTGATGATCCCGAAGAAGTGTTGGAAGGGTGGCATTGTACTCGTAAACAAGCTCCGGAAGAGGTGCAGTGCTTCTGGGCAAGAGGAGGTCTTCTACATCACCATCAAGGAGATGGAGATCAGGAATTTGCACCGAAAACCGCGTCTCTAATGCATCATCAAGGCGGCCAGTGAGTTCCGCGATGCCAGACGTTGAATTGTGGAAGTAATCTGCAAAAGCTTATGACAATCTCTCGTAAAATTAGTTTGCGCGCACTCACCAGTGTACAAAACAAATTCGGGTACGATGTGATACTCCAGTAACTTCTTCAGTGCCTTCCGGCCGAATGGTGAAAATAGATACGACCTCAGCTTCTTCGGGAGGCGCATGAATGCGCGGGATGTAGGGGCAAATGATGTAGTTGTCGTTGCTCCCAAAAAACCAACTTCCCGCCCATCATCCCTAGAGTACTTCCAGCGGTCAAGAGCACCTGTAAGACCGACGCGCTGAATGGCAGATGTCTACCGAAATGTCAGCAACTCCCACCACGATATGCGAATAAACAAGATTCTCACGAAGAAAGAGAAAATCTCTGGCAGAGAGAAAGTCTCTTGGAAGATTGATGGAGGGAGTACCAGGGGTTGACTGATTTGGTGGATGATGCCTAGTACAGGGCTCAAGATGAGAGGACAAAGACGTAAAATTCTCTGCTCACCATTTTTGGCTTTAATGTCTTTCGTCGTCACCTCCACAAATATGTTGATCCTCAAGCGAGGGGGGATTGAAGTGCTGAAAATGCTCAACCTCAGCGGTTCCCAGTCCATTGAGCCATCATTAAGTGTCAGGTTAGTGGCATAAGTAGAATTCTGGACGAGGTCTGCAGTTTCGTATGCCTCTGGAAGAATATGATACGCAATGATCTTGCGAATAACGCTCGACAGCGCATCTTTACGCTTCTTCTTATCGCAGGAGTCAGGTTCTTCTTCGAGTTCCTCCGCCCGTCGGACAAGGTCCCCAAGGTCGTGGCTGACGTCATCAGCATTGTCTGTGAGACTCTCGTTATGCCTATATATATGATCCCCATCATGACGAGGTGGCCAATTAGAGTTGGGCACGGCAAAGAAGGTGATGCTGGAGGACGGTTCAGATTAGGTGACCTTTCGAACTGCAAGGATCCGTGGACTTACGCACCTCTTGGATGGATCGCTGAGAAGGTCAACCACACTTTCACTAAGGTCGATGGCCTTCACCAAACGCGAGTATCTGGTTTGTTTTGAGCTCCATTCCATTCGCTAGATTGCTTCAGGTAACACTCACTGCGTGTCATCTTTCAGTACCTCGTAAATGGTCCTTTCCTCTGCGAGATCACTAATGTATCCCAAGCATCCAACAAGGCCATCCAAAGAAATATGGCCGAACCAAGGTAAGGTTATTACAGGTAACGCAGAGGCGCCGCACACAAGAGCAACCGGCACCAGTTTGGCAAGATGCATGTTTGCCTCTCGAGTGAGAAAAACTGGCGGTAGAGAAGGTCCAATGGCTGGGGGAGGCAAGTGTGACCCCTTTCAAACGAAAACTCCATATCTATGACTACTGTTGCGTAAGGTCGTTTACTCCGCAGTATCATCTTGCTGCGGAACGAGGCATCACTGATCACACCTTCGTTCAATGCTGTTTCCTCGTGTTTCAGGGGTTCGTAGTGCCTTCTCAATTGCCGTCTCAATGCCGTCCGATCAGTGACGGCGTAAATGCGTGTGCTCCGACTTACTCGAATGAGTATTCCAATGATTTGGGAGAGTTCTCATCTGAGGATAGGATCTGATTATTCAACAAATACTCCTCTGATATGGGGGGGTGAACTTGTGAATGTGGTATTACGTCTGATAGAGTACAAGAGGAAAGCCATGTCACATTACTCCGCCATTTGACGGAAGCGATCTTGAATCTCCGTGTGCAGAGCATCCAGCTTCTGCATAATTGGTTCTTGACCTTGCGAAGGCGACTTGAAAGCAAGACAAAAACAAAAAGTCAGCGACTGCTCCATCACGCTGCCATATGTCTCACCTCAAACTTCATCTGAGAGAGCTTAAATATCAAGTCTCCAGCAGACTCTCTGACTCTAGCGAACGTCAAGTCGCCTTGTGCGGTTGCTTTCAAAGCGGCATCGTAGAATGCAACATAATTCCTCAACATTGCATGTGTCTTGTAGAATGGACAGTAGCGGTCGTACTCGCTCATACCGTTCTGTTGCAGGAAGTCGTCTTTAAGCATCCTCGCAACTTCGAGGGTGATCTTGTCATTCTCGCCGAGTGCACTCTTGCCAACAAGTTGAACGATCTCCGCAAGATCTTCTTCCTTTTGAAGGATTTCTTTTGTACGCACGCGAAGCTCAACGAAGCCCGGCGCGTCGCGCTCGTAAAAGGGTTCGAGCACTTTCGTGTACTTGGAGTATGACAGATTCCAGTTGACGGATGGGAAATGCTTGCGTTGTGCCAGCTTCTTGTCAAGGCCCCAAAAGACCTGGACGATTCCAAGTGTAGCTGATGTGACTGGGTCGGCGAAATCTCCTCCGGGTGGCGATACACTAACCATCTAGTCAACAGAATAATATCGTGGTCGAGTCATGGCAAAACTCACGCTCCAACGATGGACACCGTCCCCTGACGCTGTGGGCTCCCCAGACATTTAACCTTGCCGGCTCGCTCGTAGAAACTAGCAAGTTTGGTACCCAAGTATGCAGGGTACCCAGAATCGGCCGGCATCTCTGCGAGACGACCAGAGATTTCACGGAGGGCTTCGGCCCAACGTGATGTTGAGTCAGCCATCATGGACACGTTGGATCCTTGATCACGGAAGTACTCCGAGAGCGTTATACCCGTGTAAATGGATGCTTCACGCGCAGCAACAGGCATGTTTGACGTGTTTGCAACAAGGGTGGTGCGCTTCATGATGGGTTCTTGGCGATTGCCGACTTCCATCGTCAGCTGAGGGAACTTTTCGGGGATTAGCGCGTAAATGCAAACAAACAACCAGAATTCTTACATCCATCAAAACTTCAGCCATCTATCACAGCAATATGAGCGGGGCCAAAACAGCGTACAACAAACTAACCTCGTTTCCTCGCTCTCCACACCCAACGTAGATAATAATATCAGAATTGGAATACTTGGACAAAGCTTGAGAAATAACAGTCTTGCCGCACCCGAATGCACCGGGGATGGCCGTGGTTCCCCCTTGGACGCATCTTCGCACAATAAGTTCATAAAGCCTATCGGAAAGATACCAGCAACCTACGGAAAAAGAGCGTCCAGAATTCGTTGACCAGTCAACAACGGGTGATCTGCTGTCAATTTCTCAGTAACCGGACGAGGTGCGCGGACAGGCCATAATTGCATCATCGTGTGTTTAGTTGTTCGACCGTTGAACTCAGTTTCCAGAACAATATCCTAACAGTGTGATTGAGCGCTCAAAGGATGAATAAAATGCAATAAGTACGAACATTGACCGCATAACTTCCTTTTTCTGCGATGTGGGTGATAGTACCAAGTGCGCGGGGTGGAAATAAGATTTTATGGTTGTCCACAAGCGAATTCTCATAGACGCCACCAAAGATGTCACCCCCTGATATATGATCACCAACCTACGCACACCGTCAGAAGAGCGACGTAGCTGAAAGTCGGAAAAATACTTTAAAGGACGCTGGGGTGAAATCCCACTTGAGAGAACGGTCTAGCACTTCGGTATTGATACCGCGCGGGATATAGATGGACTTTGAGAGTTCTTGAATGGACTGAACGACCATGCAGCCGAATCAATCAATGAACAGGAGTGCATGTAAGTAGCTTACGCGCAATGGTCTTTGGATACCATCGACGATGTTACCCATCAAACCTACAACACCTTGGGTACAACACGCCAAGCCAAATGGTGGTTACACACCTGGGCCCAACTCTACGCTGAGAGGCTTGCCTGTTCTCAGAACAGGATCCCCAACTGTGACACCTGACGTTTCCTCATAGACTTGGATAGTTGCCTTGTCTGCCTCTATTCGAATAACCTCTGGAATGGAAGTTAGCAATGCAAAGCCAATTCACAGACGTGCTGGAGATTTACCTCCCACTAGTTCATCATGTCCGACGCGGACTAGCTCATACATGGCAGCGCCGGTCATGTTCTCCGCGATCACGACTGGGCCAGAGACACCAAACACCTGGCCAAAGCGCGATTCATGTTCCTCATCTGCGATCTTTGGAAGGTCACGCTTTGCATTTTGTAGTGCACCAGCCATCGTCGTTGGTGATGATGCAGAAGGGGAACCTGCAAGCGAGTAGTCTCCAAAAGCGGAATATGAATTCCGTCGGGAATAGCCGAGTCGCGTATACCCCAATGACGCGTCCTCGTCTTAACGTCGGCACGACCACAGTACTTGTCCTCCACAATGCCTCCCAAAGCGTAAGTTTCCAACGCTTGACTTTGCCTGCAATATCACTGACGGAAATCCTTAGTGACTGGGAGAAATGTATGTCCCGCGTCCTCGCCCATGCTACACTACATTCAGTATATTGACCCTTTGCTAGATGAGAAGAGGGTAGACGAGAAAGAGGAAAAGATTCAAGGCAGGTCATGCCATATACCGATCAAATAATTGCTTATGCATCTATTAGCACTCACGGATAGTGACATCCAAATCCTCAAAACTTATGTACGTCGCATGCTTGTTTTTCAGCTCGTGACAGCTCGTAACACATCCTGTAGGGTCAAGGCCCATACGCTGCAAAGTTGAAAAAAATTGATACAGACATAAAGGAAGTTCAAAAGCGAATTGACGAGAAACTCGGTGTAAAGGAGTCGGACACTGGTCTGGCTGCACCGAACTTATGGGACCTTGTTGCCGACCGTACACGCATGGGCGAACATCCCCTCCAGGTCGCGCGTTGTACAAAAATCATTCCCGTGGATCCGAAGAAAGCAGAATTGGCTCGTGCAGTCAACCCCGCTGGAGCTGCGCAAGGTCAGAAAGGCGCTGATGAACAGGACAAATATGTCATCAACATCAAACAAATCGCAAAGTTTGTTGTCGGACTGGGCGAACGTGTTGCCCCCACCGATATTGAAGAGGGTATGCGTGTTGGGTGCGTTGAGTCGTCGCTTGACCTTTCTCGCTTCCGATAACTTTCATGTAGAGTCGACCGGAACAAATACCAGATTCAGATACCTTTGCCACCAAAGATCGATGCATCAGTTACGATGATGCAAGTGGAGGAGAAGCCAGACGTCACTTACTCCGACGTCGGGGGTTGTAAGGAGCAAATAGAAAAACTTCGCGAGGTTGTTGAGACTCCTCTCCTTTCTGTATGTTTTTCAGAAAGAATCCTGCAATCTGTTCACCCCACATCTAGCCAGAACGTTTCGTGAAACTTGGTATTGACCCTCCCAAAGGCGTTCTCCTTTTTGGCCCCCCTGGGACTGGCAAAACGCTTTGTGCTCGTGCAGTCGCCAATCGTACTGATGCTACTTTCATTCGTGTAATTGGATCCGAGCTCGTGCAGAAATATGTCGGCGAAGGCGCCCGCATGGTTCGCGAGCTTTTTGAAATGGCACGTTCGAAGAAGGCCTGCATTATCTTCTTTGATGAAGTCGACGCTATCGGTGGTGCGCGATTCGACGACGGCGCAGGAGGGGATAATGAGGTGCAGAGAACGATGCTGGAGTTAATTAATCAACTCGATGGGTTCGATCCTCGAGGGAACATTAAAGTGTTGATGGCAACGAACAGGCCAGATACTTTGGATCCTGCACTACTTCGGCCTGGACGTCTCGATCGACGTGTGGAGTTCTCGCTACCTGATAACGAGGGGCGCGCACACATTTTAAAGATCCACGCACGGAGGTATGTTCATGCTTCGCTGCCATACTCAGCATCACATCTAAAACAAATGCATACTTGAAGTATGAGTATTGAAAGGGACATACGATTCGATCTAATTGCGAGGCTATGCCCTAATACCACTGGGGCAGAATTGCGGTCAGTGGCAACCGAGGTGCGTCCCCAAAGTTCCTTTTCTTTATGGTGACATTATATATAAATATATAACTCCAAAGGCTGGTATGTTCGCAATCCGTGCACGGCGGAAAGTCGCAACGGAGCGCGATTTTTTGGATGCTGTAGAGAAGGTTGTGAGACAAGGCACCAAATTCTCGTCAACGTACGTTAGCCTTTTCAATTCTCCTGATGCTTGCAGCCACTGACCTGGATGGCACAGGCCGTTATATCAGGTGTACAATTAGTAGAGTTAGTCGTGGACTCAATCATGGTTATGTATTCTATCTCTTTTCATCGGATTGTTTCTCAGCGCTTTTTGACTCGGCGACCAGTAAGTACTAACCATGATGCAAGAGTAGGACAATACCAATTTGCAAATTACTGGCTCATGGTGTGTCTTCAGCTTTCAAGTGATTCTCCATTTGTCCGACTTATGGAATCCCGCCTCTGAGCTTCAAGATCCCTGAGGGTATCCATGGCCAAGGGGATGGTGTTTATGACATGTATTCTTTTGAAGGGCGATAAGCGGATAACAGTCTCAGAGTTATGCCATGTTGGAGCAGCGACTGAGCAGACAAGACCCACGAGCTTGCGTAAACTATATAATCCCCTCTGCTGTGAGCTCTGTGTGGTTAAGTGGTAAGTAATGGTAATGTTGCGTACCATCTTCGCGGATCAGTGCCACATCTTATTGATATCGCTTCAACGTAAGCAATTTCGGCTTGCGGATATTCTTGAAGGTTTCGTCAAAGTCGTCCAGTGTTGTCGGTGCCTACTTACTTATACAAGATATATCGACTGTCGTATAGGTACTTATATCGTATCCGGTCGGTACTGTTTATGTAACACTCTGTCATCGCTCGACATGCTGAATTCTCGTGTTGCGGGGGCATTCGATACAAGTACAAGAATGGGGTACGTACTCAGACCTACATTCCGGGAGGAATCGCAATGGCACAATTCCATATAGTTTGGTTCCAGTAAGAATTAATTTTGAAATCAAATAAATTAAACCGGCGCGTGAAAGTACTCGCACTCGAGTATCCACAGCCCTCAAAACCAATTACATAATGTTGAAAGTGATCAACTATCCTCGCGTCGTCTCCATAAGTTGTTCACCATCCCTTCTTTCGCCATGGCTGCTCAAAGATGTATATACATGCTGCTCGCGCATGCTGTGCGTAGGTCCTGACACAATGAAATTGAACTGAGACTACATTACTGACTTATTGGAAGATATTTGAAGTCGACTTCTAGACACAAAAACGAGCTCAGTGACTGCAAAGCAGCAGCCCGTGCTGTTTCAGATAAGAGAGTGGCCTGACTTTCTGACGGTCTGTACATTTCTATCATCTCATTTCATGCTTTGACAGTTCACGCAAGGGCTGATTGTCGTGGACCGTGTAATTTCTGAACCCCTGCGTCATCCTCGGGCTGTAACGCGGCGCTTGAATTAAAGGGTCCGATGTAATTTAATCTCCGACATTTAACTTGCCTTACAGTTTGACCGGACTACCCCCGGGGGACGAGTGGCGCGCAAGGCTCACGAACGTGTGGCTGAAGTTCGGGTAGTTAAGCGACCAGGCATGGACTCAAACCTGAAAGCCGAGACTGCACTTGGCGAGGCAAGCCTCCACCCTCGTGGTGACTACATTTGGCTAGTTCAGGATCAGGATTTAGGTATAGTTTTTCTCTCGACTTCCTTGTTTGCTGGCCGTCCCCCAATCACAGTGCGCAACACTCAAAGATACTATGTAATGTTATCGCTTGACTACTCTACCACAAGCCATTTGAGAACTGCGATTGGAGGATGGCTAGCAAAAATGGAAATTATGGGTTTTACTAAAAAAAAATTCAGCGAAGATGCGCTTTTTCAGCTGAGTACTGATATGATAGGTTTGCGGCCTGTGATAGAGTCAGCAAGCGCGATAACGTTACAACCTAGCTTGCTCAAAGGAAAGGAACGCCGCGGAGACGTGCGATTGTTGCGTCCGACTCTTTGGTGGATTCCACGGACGCGACAACCTCTTCATAGCCTGATAGGTCCGAGGTAACTGGATCACCGGAAGCGAAATGTATCGGAGGGAGTACTAGGGTACTACCTATGACCGTGTGCTCCGGTCGGCAAGACGGGTTTCGTTCGATGTGTGTGACTGTCACACAGCATGGTAACTTGTGTCTTTCATGCCATACTATACGCCGCAGCATTGATCTAATTACAGCCCACTTTCACCTTTGTGGGTACTAGGAGGTACAAAGTTCCGATACGTGCGACTGTTGCGACTGCCGAAGTGAGTATAGATCATAGCATAATATGTTGTCACTTACCCCATCCGTTTCAAACGCAGTAAGACCATCACATAAAAAAAAACGTTCCTGGTGGGCTTCCTGGACGCCACGTATTGATCCGAAATTTTGTTTGACCCTGAAATACATCTGAGGTGGCGATGTCCGTTCGTGGATGTGTCTCCAGGAGATTTGCAGGCACATGAGGTCCGCGAGGTATCATAAATACCCCCCACCTTTAACCTATGGGCCATTGTAACTCAGCCATGTCTTTCATCCAGCGCCTTGTATCACCTAAGCTGCCAACTGCCCTTGCAACCCATACACATGTAGAATTACCAGGCTATGATCTCTGGTTGCACAACGTACATATTTTTTCCGATGATTTCCCCAGCGCTCATGCCAGGTCCAGATCGACAACCTTCATATTCTGCCGACAGAACTTGATATCCCCAAGTTTGACGAGGCTCTCTCCAAAGCTCTGCAACTATACCCACACGTTGCGGGACAGCTTCGGTGCAGAGATGGGCGTTGGTCTGTGGGTTGATTCACAGGCACCGTCAGCTAGGCTTCTATCTCACTTCTCTTAGATTGAACTCACCAATACTGCTGTTCCTGTGGAGATTGATTACAAGCTCAACACGAGCCCCGACTCACTTCTGAACGGCGATTGGGTTATCCAGGAAGATATATCCCCGTTCCTAAACCATCAACCCGTCGGTGCTAACCTTGTCAACGGTGGTGCCCCTCTTCTCCGTCTCAAATTAACCTTCTTCGATGATGAAACGTGTATCGGTGTCTCTTGGCATCACACGCTTGGTTTGTCGCTTATCCTGATCCCAATCGCATGCTTTTAATCGCTTAGCGCTAGGTGATGCTATCGTGCTGTCGCGTTTCATGCATACGCTGTCCCAATTTTATCAAGGCTTACCCCCGGAGTATGCATCTCCAACCTTCAAGAAACATAACTTTCCCACACCGTCATGCTCTATTACGGACGAGTTTTGGCCCCGCATGCCCCACCTGCATGACACTCGCCTCTTCTCCGAACTTGTAGAAATGTTTGCTGAATCATTTGCTGAATCGAAAAAGAACGTCGACCATCTGAGATGGCGGTTTGACGGTCACGACCTCGCCGAGCTTCGCTCGGTACTCGCCGCACAGAAAGAGACATACCTCTCGAAACAAGACTGTCTCACTGCTTATCTCGTGACTATATTGAATTATAACAGGAGCGAACCTGTGCAGAGTGTCACGAATGCAAACTGCGTAAGTCGGTTGATATGCTTGACGCTGGTGGTCTCATCCGTTTTCAGTTCCGTAACATAAGCGCTCCGTTCGTCGACGAGAATGTGGTAGCCAATCTGTTACAGAATGTTCGTGTATATTGGTTTTATCCCTCGAATTGATTGATGAATAGTGTTGAATTCATCAGATTCCTACTACGGTTCCGGCGGATATGGCTGGAATCGCTGCTGCGATTCGACACGCGCTCGTAGAGTGCAGGGAGCCCGATTACATCTATAATTGGATATCAGTGGCAAGCAACCACATGCTTGAGACGGCGAATACTGGAAAATCGTTTCTCTTTACGTTTCAAGACAACGCGGTGACTGTCAATTCAAACACGGTGTAAGTCGTACGACTTTTTCAAAGCAACTCGAAGATTTATTTTTGCGTCAGGATCGACTGGTGCAGTGCGCACTTTGGATGTCCCGATGGCTCCCGATTCCATGGAACTGGAGTGGCCAAGTTTTATATGAGGTGTTTCAGGTCCAATCCGACGAAAGGAGACGACGGTGTATGGCAAGCTCGTCAGTCGATCGATGTTTCGATGGGAGTAATTGCAGAACTCAAACCCAAACTCCTTGAAACTCTTGCTCGTGGTGTCCAATATGTTCTCGACCATGAGGGTTCTTATACAGTAGTCGATGCTTTGTAGTATTGTCCATGGCGATTTTGAATGTGTTGTACTTAGGTACTTCAAGTTAGTGTGGATGTATGAATGGTATGGAGCCTGTGCAATGTAAATGTAATCCCCCAGATCAATTTACCTCAATACGAGAAGAGCGAGAAGACAGAGGATGCATCAATGTTAATGATCGATGATGAGTGGGAGGCGGCCAGCTAGGTGCGATTGACACGTCCATCATAGAACTTGATGACCCTGACATATCATGATCTATTCTTAGCTCCAGCTTCTAATTATTGGCAGAAAAGAATACCTCCAGCTCTTGGAGGTCCGAAAAACGACAGCTGCGTTGCAGGTCCTGCGTAACGAATTAGCTCCTCTGAGCACAAATCCAGACCAATCAGTGTACGCGTTGTCGAGGTAGGCACTAAAAGATGCCCAAATTACATAAAATATTTTCGGACTTGTGAAGGCGAGCATCGCGGGATGGAGGGTCCGCGTCTCAATTGCTCTCTGAACTGCGACATGGGCCTTTACTTATTTTTACATTTCCATCGTGCTGTCGAGGATCTATTATGCCAGACTTGATACCCTCTCCAGGCAACATGCAGCTCTGTTGACACAATCAAGATATTATCAGATAGCATTGCCACACCATCAAAAAATGGGTATGACCTTATCTAAGCTTTTTCCACACTTTGTACTACTTGATATAACTTATACGCAACCTGAGAGACATTGCAAAGTCGACGCCAAGTTCAGATAAGGGCCACTACATTTTCATGACTAGGGAGGATTTCCCTTGTGTAACAACAACCGTTCTGGATGTACACACGGATGAAGTTTGGGACGTGGCCTGGAGTCATGATGGCTTACGCCTGGCTAGCGCAAGCAAAGACAAGACGGCCATCATTTGGCGGATCGGGGCAAGTATTTCATTCTCCAAGGAACATCAACGCCGACACCGCGTCCACAGTCAGATGTTGAACCTTCTTCTCGTGAATGTAAGGTGGAGTTTACGCTCCGGAGCCACCCCTTCCCAGTCGGTACATTGGCATGGTCGCTGGACGACTCAGTCCTGGCTACCTCTACGGACCAGTTAGTCTTGCTTTGGGATACCAAGGTAATGATCACTTTTTGTCGTGTAAGGAGTAACGGTACCAAGTTCTGCTAGACCGGAGAGTGCGTGCATACTCTGGATTCTCATTCAGAGACCGTGTCGGCGCTTGTGTGGTTACCAGATGGTTCGGGCTTCATGTCGGCAAGTTTGGATCGCAAAATATTTTATTGGGTATATGCGATCCCCGGAGCATGCCTGAATATATCTCACATCTCTTTCAGGATATGGCTTGGAAGCTTCGGGACGACTGGTCCGGTGTGCCCATTCGTGTTACCGATATTGCTGTCGCTCCAGACATGACGCGACTTGTCACGGTCGGGATGGACTATATTGCAATACCGCCTTCAACGGGGGATGCCATTTGGGGTATCAGTCGAGAACCAACACCACCTCCGACAAGCCATGAGAACGGCGCTACGGTGAATGGGGGTCCACAGTCTGGGAATTGTATGATTATATATGATCTAAAGAGCAAGGCCGTCGAGCTGTGAGCATCGCACCTTTGTTGTATCCAGCTGACCGACAAGTGGCTATCTAGGTCGCTTCCTATGGATGGTGAGTTCACGAGTGTAAAGATCTCCGAGGACTCCCCATTCGCACTAATTAACCATGCACCAGATGTAAGAAACGTTTTACTTTGGACCCTTTACGGACCACTGATCAGGCGTACGGTAGGAGGTACATCTGTGGGACTTGAACGAAGCTCGACTCGCGCGCAAGTTTACTGGGCAACATCAGGGCCAATATGTCATCCGGAGTTGCTTTGGAGGCGTCGATGGTGACGTTGTGGTCAGTGGAAGTGAAGGTTGGTGTTGGTGCTGTTGTTCCTGATCTTTTCCTCATCTGGTTACTACACAGACCGTAATATTTATGTCTGGCATCGAGGTACTGGTGCGCTTCTCAAGATCCTCCCAGGTCATGGAGTAGGGACCGTCAATTCAGTCGCATGGAACCCACGGAACGAACGGATGTTTGCATCTTGTTCGGATGACTTCGCAATTCGGATATGGGAACGACTGCCCCAGTACGCCGCTGGGCGGACTGTCGTCTTCCGGTGATGTTAATACTGGAAAAAATGGCCAAGGCGAGGGCAAAGTCCGGTCATAGGACCGTACTAGTCACCCTTTATTTTGTATGAATTATTTGCATAAGCTAACTTTAACTCATCTTGCTTGTACAATCTAGCTCAGTTTCGCACATTGGTCGAGCATTTCTTCGCGATAGTTTTCTCCGACTTCAGCTAATGTCGTGACATGTTATGCATGGTACTAGTAGATAGTTACGATATCATTCCTAACAGGAATGTAAGATACTCGACGTGAACGCAGAGCATTAATGTTGAACAGAGTGTAGGGACTGGCGAATGCATACCCAGATCTCGACGCATCTCCGTTGGATGGACATTCGAACTTGCAAGCCAAGAACCTCTATAAGACGCAAGAATGCGTTGAATCCTAATCGATTGGTGTCATGCGGTGCGGTGCGTACAGGGATTCGTCGGGTCTCTGATTTGAGTGTGGCCGACTGTGCGACAACGGTGACGGCGGGACATATAGCGCTCCAGGCGGTTGAGGAGCAGATCGACCCGGATTGCGAGTTTGTCAACCTCTTGTGCATCTTTATTCGATTGTATAGATCCTTCGATGAGTGGCCCTCATCTTCGCTCATAAAGTTGTCTTGTGTGACTTCATCGGGCTCGCTTTCGAGTTGCCATTGGCGACTGCTTTCCTTTTTGCAAGGCTCCTTCGGATTTTCTTATGAGTATTAGGTAGAGCTACAACATGGGTGACACTGCCCATAAATCGTGATGGGGGAATGCAAGACACGACGACACCGTGCCAGCTGATCGACTCGGTGGCACTCAGCGGCTGCAGACCAGTGATAGATCCGGATCCGCCACCTGGAGAGTCCTCCGATCCCGTCTCATCGACATCAACACCTCCATCCCAAAAGCTGAATAGTCCTGGGTCTCAACAAGCGAGTAAGTGAGAGGTGCCACTCGGAATGAAAACCACACTGGCAGGAAATTCGTTACAGGGTAGCAACCATGTCGCTTGAACATCTTGTGGGGGAATGGCTCAAATTGGATCCGGTACGTCCTCTTCGTCTCTCCCCACCTAAATCCAATGGTGGATCTCGCCGGATACTAGAACGAGAAAACGAGAAAAGAAATTCAGGTACTGTGGGACACGCAAAACCTAGATGAATTGGAGAAAAGGATGAGGTACTTGCAAGCAAAACTAGATGATATTGAGTCACGTCTAACGGTTGTGTCCTGTTCGGTCATCGGAAGGACGCGTATAGAGTTTGGGACTGCGGGTGAGTTAAACCATCGACCTAACATCCGTTGACACTGCCAACGTCGAGCTCCAAGGGCTTCGAGGAAAAATGGAAGCTGGGTGGGCGAGAATGAATGACTTGATCATTATCCAGGCATCTCAGGCAAGTACCTATGAACTCACACGAAGTTATGTAGTTCAAAGCAGGCTATTATCAGGGACTTTGCGCGTACTTGTTGAAGAATATCGTTAATGGTACCTCACGTGGTATCGTGGTCGGTCACGACCATCGACACAATTCGGCAGACTGGGCGCGCCTTACGGCGGCGGTGTTCCTTTCCAACAATGTCAAGGTTTTTCTTTTGAGAGGCTTGGTCCACACGCCTCTGTGAGTCCCTTTTTTGTCTTGTTTTGCGAGGAACAGGTGTAACGCTCTCGTAAGTGTACCATTCTCGGTAAAAAGACTGAATGCAGCCTGCGGGGTAATGATCACTGGTGTGTAATCTGGGTTACGTTCATTCTGGCCCTCCAAATTCAATGACTCTGCAGCAAGCCACAACCCGAAGGTATCCATTACATTATGATGTTCTGCGAAGCTTGATGATCTAGTCTCTTATAAGGATGACAATGGCTTCAAAGTGCGTGTTTAAAAACAGTGGGTTTACTTTCCTTACACGCGCACACAGGTCTATTGGGAGAACGCCGTCCAGGTAGGTTGGTCTAGGTCAGTGTCGCGCGTATAAAGCAGGCCCTTTGCAGATCATCGGACCTCATGATACGGGTATCGCCCAAGCCATTCTGGATAATCTAGAACCAAGAATACGGCACGGCCCCGATGGTTGTGCCTCCTCGCTTTGTTGTGACCCCACAGATGAGATGAAAGAAAGTTACTTTACTCTAATCCATGGCATGGCAAATCCTAGGTTCGTGGTCGAATGTTATGACCACGCCCGAAAGATTATAGCGCGCACAGGCTTCGCGTCGATGCTACTCCTATCAAATTTGTGAACACCTCAATGCATGGCGTTAGCGATGCTTTCGCATCCGAAGTATTCAAGCGTGCTGGATTTAAACCATATATTGCTGTAGAAGAGCAGAAACTCCCAGATCCCAACTTTTCAACAGTTCGTTTCCCGAATCCAGAGGAAAAAGGTATGGAGTGCATATATATAGCTACGATGAGTTTACGACAGAGCTATTGTAGGGGCTTTGGTGAGGTTATATTAGGTTCTTTAATTCTTGCCGTGACGCCGCAAAAGGGATGTGCAATCTCAACAGCTATCCGTTCGGGTGCAGACTATGTGCTAGCACAGGATCCCGATTCTGATCGATTCTCGGCTGCCGAGAGAGGGTGAGCCTCTTTGTTTCGGAATTATGGATATATATTCATGTGATGGTCCAGTGCTGACGGGAGCTTCATGACATTCACTGGTGATCAGTTAGGAACTTTGTTTGCCAGCCGTATCCTAGCAAGATACAAAGAGTCTGGACAACCATTAGGCAGGTTACTTTGTTTGGTACTCCCGACCACCTTGGGACATTTATAGCGCTCCAGATAAACTAGCGATGGTAGCCTCCACGGTAAGCTCTAAAATGGTTGAGGAAATGGCACGTCGCGAAGGTTTCAAGTTTGTGGACTGCCTGACTGGTAGGCTTCCCAAATGCAACCTCGGAATTCAATCGAGGGTAATCAAATAGGATTTAAATTCATTGGAAATACCGCACTGGACCTTGAGCGAGCCGGTTATGAGGTTCCTTTTGGATACGAAGAAGCTATTGGTTTCATGTTCGGTTCTGAGATACGTGACAAGGACGGAATAGCTGCCACGGTAAGCGCAATTGCACCAATGAAGTACCACAGCTCACGGGCAGGTAAGCTAATGTTTGCAGAGATGGCGACCGAACTACACAGCCAAGGGTTGACGGTTCAAAGCTATCTAAAGGGACTCTATGAAAAGTGTGTGTTTGTACTTTGTCTCACCTCTTCCCTAGTTCACAGCAACTCCCTAGATACGGTTATTTCGAGGTGTGTCACTCCCACAGTTTAAGCGCTGCATTGACGGATGATGTGCAGACCAGAAACAGTTATTTCATATGTTCAGATGCTGTCAAGATTGACAAGATCTTCGGGGAACTTCGCAACTTTGAGGACACGGTGCGTCTTTGTTGACGCAACCGATCTCACGAAGTGACACTCCTTCGCAGCTACACCCCCTCACGCAGCGATACCCCCATTTGATAGCCGAGTTGACTGTTGTCAGTGTTATTGATCTGACGGTTGGGCATGGATACGATAGTACAAACGCTCCGACGTATGCACCGAGGCTGCCGTTATCCTCAGGACACATGATCCAATTCAGAGCAAAATCCGCGGACGTCAGCATAGTGCTGACTATAAGGTTCATTCCACGTGTTACTTCAATTGAGCGCCCGCTAATGTCGTTGTCAGAACGAGCGGAACAGAACCGAAAGTATATGGTCCTGGTACTGGACGACACCGACAGAAGGTACTGAATCTTCTTTTCTTTTTAGATAAAATACTACCTGGAAGGCTGTGGCAACGACGCGGGGAAAGTGTCGGCCATTCTACCCCGTGTCATAGAACATTTAGCAAATGAGTGGATGAAAGCACCCGAAAATGATCTCGGTCGTCCTTGACTGATTGACGCTTGGATGCTGTAGAGGGACGTGACTGCTTACCTATTTATAAACAAGATTCATGACAAGCCTGGGATAGAGCACGACTTAAGTATCTGCCCATTGTCGACTCGTACCGTTGTACAATGTTTTACCCGTCCAAAGTCGTTCGTTCGCCCTATAGAGTTTGGTCCCATTTTCTTCGGCCACGTACCTAGGTGTTTCCCGCTGTTGAGAGCAACAAGGCCGGGATTCAGCATCAAGAAGAGGAATAAGATGACAGCCATGCTCCCATGACCCTTATCCACTTCCCGTGGATCTGGAACGCTTCCTCCAAGTACTCCGCAACCGGGGGGACTTAAGAAGGCGATTGTTGTCACGGGGGCATAAAGTATACGGGTACACTCAAGGCAGTTGTTACATTGATATAAGAACATGGTGAAGAGACTGTTGCACGTATTTGCAGTGAAGAGTATAAGGAGACACCTATTCCTACATGTGCATTGTATATTTCCGACCGTCATGACTCGATTTAAGGGGCCATGAGAGTAACCTGTAGTATCACAATCAGTTACGTGTAAATTTGAAGAACAGTAATAAATTACCTTCATGAAGTCTTCATAACTGAATCGCGCCCAACCACTGTTGTCGATGTCGTGCCTTCGAGGGGGACATTAGCTACTCAAATTTTACAAAAGTGAAAGAGTAAACCTCTGGAAGGCTTCGGTAAGTGTCTTGATTGTAACACACGCTCTGACAAATCGGTCAAACGTGATTCCAGGAACTGGTCCATACGCAGAAGCTGTCCCAGAAGCTGGGGATGAACAAGGTCAACCGACTTGATCAACCGGAAGTCATCCATGCGAATTACCGTATTTATATTCGAGTAAGGTGAGGAGACTAGGGGTAAGGTTGTACCCAAAGCTCTGCAAGGCATCCGATAACTCTCGTCTCTCGATGGTTCCCGATTGATCTCTGTCAAACCGCCTGAAGACACGTTGCCAGTCTGTGATATATTGCCACAGTCGAGTAAACTCTGTCAAGAGAATTGAAATCTGTAGATGGGATCGGAGACTCGGAAATGCTTGCCATTGAACCCAATGGTGCCTCTGCGGTCGGAATCCTGAGATAGTTTGAGCTACTGCCACTCAAGATTTCATTCAACGCATCCACTTACAAACATGTTCATAAGCATTTTAATCGTATCCAGATCAAACCCTTTAAAAAAACGTGTGAAAAATCAGGTAGAGTAGGGCGAGGATTAAGTTACTAGACCAGTTTGCTGATTTAATAGGACACAATCAGCTAGATTTGGGGACGATGAAATAATCTATACCGTTGACGAGGGCATTCTGCAGCTCGGTGATGGTCAAAGCCCCAGATCTGTTAGTATCTACTGCGTTAAAGTACTGCCACAGCTGGGGATCAGCTTCAACAGAGGGATACGGTGAACCAGAATGATGATGGTGATGGGAATGAGAGTGAGAATGGGAACGTTGGGGGTAGCTGGAGCCACTGTAGTAGGACATCTCTCGCGACGATACAGACGAGTGACTGATCAAACGGGGCTTGGGAATAAGAAGTTGAGCTGAACTTAAAGGTTGTCCAAGTGGCTGTGTGTGCGGTCCTCGAAATGGTTGTCAGCGCGCGCTGGGCGTGGGTTTCGACCCAAAGAAGACTCATTGGGTCCGCCGAGGGGCAGACGCCAAGGCTTACCAACTGCTGGTCATATCAATATCTCTACCAAGTGACTTGGACATGGATATCTCCGTCATCAGCGGTGGTAACATAAATATTGCCACTGACCTGTGCGGCGCTATCAAGCGTACCTGGGACTCGGATCAAGTGTACACACTGCAGAGCCGTTCCAACTTCAAGTTTGAAGGACTTAGAGTCCGCGTGCACGTTGACAATGAACCGCATCAGGTGCGACCTAGGTCACCTCTAGCAACCCAGAAGAAAGACGATAACCTATCTTTGTTTCACTAGGTTGCCTGGGCGTATTGGTTGCTGATAGTAAGTATCTGACACGTGAGGTCGGAAGTGGCCCGTATCTGGTCGTGGGAACATGGAAGATACTGACGCGTCGATGTCGCTTGTGCTACTGCTCAACCTACTACCATGTCAGACGATGCGATCCTACCCATCCCTAATTTGAGTCTTCCTCAACATGTATTCATCTTACTTTCTCCGTCACTCAAACATCTCCACGACAACACCCGGAATACGTTATTAGATGGGATCAAAGCGGACAGTGCGTCTATACATTCACTGACAAGAATCTGTTCCGCTAGAACATCCCTTTACGATCAGAAATGGCCCCGTACTATCGACTTGTCACATCCTCGGGTGCTCTTGTTTCCGACCCTGCACTTCTTGACGAGATGGAGAAAGCGAACGAAGAAGAGCTCCAAAAGCTGGATGAACGGCTCGCCGAGGCTGAGAAGACAGAGGGAGAGTCTGAAATATCGGATGCGCTCAAGGCACGCGCGAATCACCTAACGCGGATAGGCGACAGGGTATGCCGATGATCCCCGCGCCGTGCAGCTCAGTTGACCCCGTTAGCAGGAGCGTGCCATCGCGGCGCAGAAGGTAGCACTTGAGAAAACCCCCGGACTAGGATCGAGGATAGATATATCCCTCATTCTCATCCGGATCGGACTATTTTTTGGGGATAACCCTCTCATTACCGAGTACCTTGAAAAGGCCGAAAAGTTGGTCACGTCTCCGACGCATCACGTACCACGTAATAATATCTTGCAGATTCATCGAGGAGGGCGGTGACTGGGATAGACGAAACCGCCTCAAGGTCTACCGTGGATTGCATGCTGTCTCTATCCGTCAATTCAAGACAGGTGGCGAGCTATTGCTCGATGCACTTTCCACGTTCACAGCTACAGAATTAATCTCCTATACCGATTTTGTTGCTCTCACGATCATAGTCAACTCGTTGACCCTCAAGCGACCAGATTTAAAGAAAAAGGTTGTTTTCTACCATACTCATGTGCCATGACCTAGGGAGGCTGATAATTGTTTCAGCTCATCACTGCCCCAGATGTTATCTCCGTCTTGCCCGAACTCCCTGTCCTCGGTGACCTCGTAAATAACCTGTACGACTGCCATTACGCCAAGTTTTTCGTCGCACTAGGTACGTATCTTCTGCGCCCACAATATATTTGCTTGGTGCAACTTGATTGATGCATGTACTCATCTCTCCCTGAACGGTTGTCCCCCATGCCATGACCATGCCCACAGCTACCCTCGAGCAGACCTACCTCCTGCCTTCGCGATTATTGTCTCCGCATGCCCGTTACTACGTCCGAGAGATGCGAATCCTCGCGTACGGTCAGCTATTGGAATCATACCGTAGCGTCACACTGGAGAGTCTTAGTGGGGCGTTTGGAGTCAGTGTTGATTTCATTGACAGGCAAGTTTAGGTTCGCTTCTGCTGAACTTAATGACTCAATGAAGAGTTCAGTGAGCTGTCACGATTTATCGCCAATGGACGGTTGCACTGCACGATCGACAAGGTCCATGGAATCGTGGAAACGACGCGACCATCACTCAAGAACGCTCAATACGAAAAAGTAGTGAAGCAGGGTGATATTCTTCTTAATTCTATACAACGATTGAGTAAAGTGCTGTATTAACGACTTGTGTCGTTGTGTTGTCGTTTCCTGCATAATGAACCCTTGTGGTCGTCTACCTCATCACGTAGGTGGGATCGACGCCCAACTGGTGGGAATTTAATTTGCTGAGACGTGCATGCTCCTACTACTCTCGACCATAACCACTCCATCAGCCTCCGTTATTGTTTGGTTGCCACGCGCATTCCTCAATCGACCATTGCTGTAGGGGTTAGCTGGATCCGGAAGCAGAAGTCGGAGTATGGTGATCCAGGCAGATTCTCAAGTCCATCGACATCCCGTTTATTGGTTCGATGATGGATCGGTGATCGTGAGGGCACATAACCACCAGGTCGACAACCAAGACAGCATCGTGCTATTCAGGATCCACGAAGGCTTACTGTGCCGACATTCCAGAGCTGTTCTACCGCGAGAGTCGGAGGACGGATGCGACGTTCCTATCATAACCATTCCGCTTGTGCTCAACGTGCAAGTTCAGGATTTCACGTCGCTGTTGGTGCATCTCTACCACGATACGTGAGCAGTAATACTAGACGGATCACCCTTTGTTCTCATCCGGACGCCTTGTGCATCCAATACAGTCCACTGTCACTGGAAGCACCCTTCCAACATGTTACTGCCATACTTCGCGTGTCTTCGCCGGAGCAGTTGGATATCCCATCAGTACATAACCTGGCGAGATCTTATCTCGTAGCCATGTTTCCCAGCGGACCGTCCCCTTTTGTTCACCCCAATCACCTCGAGGAGGGATTGAGTCTCGCGTGGCAGTACAACATTGTCTCTGTGAGTCTTCAACCTACACGTCATTTCGATTTATCATACAGACGGTGACTCAGGCCCCTCCCTCCGGGAAATTGGTACCCATGACTCGCAGATCCGGAAAGGCATTTACTACAGCCTTGTGACAACGACTGACTTTGAGCCTGAGTCGGATGCTGCCCCGGACGAAAATGCAATACCCTTGAAACCGATAGCCCTGCGACCCGCAGACATTGAACGTTGCCGAAATCTCATGAATGGCATCCTGGAGCACTTTACCCCCGTCTTATTTGAACCGGTGTGTCTAGTCCTCTCAATCCCCTTTCTTTTGTCTATGTTTGTCACTGCATGGCTTCTCTGGTGGGAATGGGGTCGGTGGCGTTTCGCTACCAGGATGTCGGCGGCGTCCACGCCTGCCTTTCAGCAACTTAGGGCTCGGTGCACAGGAATTTTTTTGCTCCTTTCGTTATTTGCAATTCAGGCTCAGTTCCGTTGATCTTTCTTTTTTTTTTCCTAGCCTGTAACACCACACATGGCGTGTACCAACCTATTAGCAGAGAAATGGTTTCCTCTGGTCACACAATCTGCAATAGCAGGAGATAGCGTGTACAAGCCTCTTGAGGCCCTTGAACAACTCAAACAAATCGACTGGGCGGCGGAGGGATTGTGCGCTACCTGTGTCAGAGAAAAAAAAGAAGAATGGACAAACGAACAGGAGGACGTGTGGGGGAAGATGGACGCTTGGCTCAAGCTGGACACAGAATCGGAGTAGATCGGGTGATCCCTGAAAAATGTTCGTCAGCAACGCCCACTACTACGGAACTTGCATGCTGATTGATTTTCGGGGTTGTTCCCTACAGAGATTTTTATGTCAAGCTTGTAATCTTACCGGGTTCGGTTTCAGGTGACCGGACCGGATCGTATGTGGGTCCTGTAATTATGCAACCTTGTACTCCTCCGATTCAGACGTTGGGCGGGTCCCATTCTACCTCAATCAGAACCAAAATTAAATTCGATTGCCAACCCTCCCTCCCATGACACAGCTTCATTGTGGGCGCAACCCGTTTGCGGTGGGTGCGTCCTCATAACGGTACGCTCCAAATTACCTGTCATCTACTCATCATACGTCCATATATATATTGCACATGCCACTCCTCACAGCCATGTGTGGGGACGAAATTTCAACCTTCAAATAGTCGATGGCACAATTGAACTGTCGTCCCTATGCCTCTACCGTAAGCTTAGGAGTCCCCGCGTCGGCAAGATCGATTCGTCTCGATCATCGCGTCCAGGACCAAGGCCTTTTTGGAGTTTTCTGCCCATGACCAGGAGGACAATCATATCGGTTGTGTCGTCCACCGAATGATGGAACGTTGGCAACGCATGACGCCGCTGTCTAGTACGACACAGAAGGCGCTCCTCAGTAACTATCAAGGTCCTGGAAAAATAACGGGTTGCCACAACATGTGCATCAGAAGAGAGTCAATAGATTTCACTATCGGCCGTGGCAGCGTAGGGAATTCCTGAGTGGAACTTGCAAATGCTCGTCGTCGAATACAAGGAGTACATGTTACAAAGGCGCAATTGATTACCATATGGAGCTCACTGTAGCACGTGCTTGTCTATTTGGGACAGACACCTCCCGTGAGAAATATCAGGCAGCCCTCCACTCCCTCCTCCCCCTCTCATCAGACCTTCGAATTCAGGCCCAGTTATGCTGGATCTCCTACGTGAGCTCTAACATCCCTGCCTTTCTCGACTGAGTAACAGTTCTATTCTCTCAGTTTGTATCCCCATCGTATGTCAGTCGCAACACCACCCGCTCTCCACGTCCGCAGTCGCCTGATAATGAGCTTTGGAATTCACAGTTGGCTGCCCGACTAGAGTATCGCCCAATGGAAGCCAAGATTCACGGATCTGTCCGAGATGTCACAATGGTGAGTGCACCCCGAGCTTTCGGGATTCGAGCATGTTTGCTCAATTAACCTAATCATAACAAGCTTCCATGTTCGCCGCCAAATCGCGCAAGTGGATCGAACTCTGTTTTGTACCCTTGATTCCGTTCAGGTCTAGAAATGTTTGGATATGTGGGATATGCCAGCTTCAGACCGATATGCAGCCAGGGTGGGTATCCAGCGTTCTTCATGTTAGTAGATGGTTAATAATCTGACACTCCCCGCTTTTTCTGAACTAGGTGGGAACCTCCTGTAGCCCAGCCGGGATATCAGCACCCTGGTGTACAGAACCAGTACGCGTATCCTCTAGTCAGTCCAGGGCCGCAGAATTACGGCAAGAACTATCAGCCAGGATACATCCACAGCGGATAAGCTACATATATATCATTTCTTCTCGCCCTTATTATTCCCGTATCTGACATGTATTCCAAATGGTTTCGAACTGTACTCTTCCCCTGAAATTGTACTAGTTAAAGTGCGTCAATGGTCTATGGACTTTTACTTGCTTGCCATCGGTTCAACGTCGGGTGCTCGCCCTTCTCGATCTTTTTTTCACCTTATAAATCGCCGTGGCCAGTCCGCCAAGTAGAAACCCGCCCACCACCGACACTGCAGTAGCAATCCTCGCATCTTCTGTCCACTGCTCAGAGCGGCTGCAGTTGGATACCGACGGTGGTGGCGCAGGGTCCAATCCGCGGGCGTTTTGGAAGTCCGCTAGTGCGGTTTGCGGGTCGGTAAGACTCAACAGTCCAACGAGTGGAGGTTTTGAAGACGTTATGCCCTGGTGGACGACGTATACATTCTGAACAGAAATATGGCTGTAGTCAGGGCGTTTGGGGTAGGCGCGATGACTTACCCTCAGGAATACATCCCCAAGTAGCCAGTCCCCAGAGTTTACCTGCTAGCCCCGTGAGCGACCTGAACGGTACAATCTATCCATTCACGCACTCCGTCATTGATCTGCACGCCCCCCATGCACCATCCGTCCTTCTGCTCACCTTCTGCCCAGCTGATATCCTCGGGATGCACCGCGTACTCTCGTCCTCCCTCACCTTGCCCAAATGTGAAACGAACATCGACAGCGCGGTCACATCGTACTTCCCAGAGGTTCGACTGCGCATTGTACCTTGTCGACTCCCCCGTCCCGATGCTGTCCCAAAACGCATTGACGTCCAGAGTGGGTCCGAGAATGAGCGTCGTACCCGTGTCGAGAACCCCGATCGCAGAAGGTGCACCAGGTACGAGGGAAGGAGACAGTGGCAGATGGAATCCATCGATGGTCAGGCCGACTATGGGGAGTTTCCAATAGTCGTAAGGGCTTGATTGTGTCTTGAACACGGGGAAGTATGTCAGTTGAGTAGTTCCGTTTGCAGTACCCACGACGAAGGGATCAAGTTTGCCAATGGTGAACGACGAGTTAACGGCGCTCGGATCGCCGCTGTCTCGACCGAGTTTGAAAGCGAAGAAACGGTCGGATTCACTCAAGTGGGAGAAGATATTGTCAAGGATGGTTGTCCCCACTGTTGATTGAATTCCAGCTGCGGGCGGAAACGAGAGACCTAGGATTCCCGAGTTTCCGGTCGTTGCAAGGTAGAGTTCATTTGTTTCATTGGCCAGCGCTGGAAGACGGCATGAGCATCAATCGGTAACGGGTTGGGTTGGACTATTATAGTACCAAATGTCTGAGAGACTATCTGGATGGCACCAATAGTGACGTTTTCGGTAGCTACAGAGCCCTGTACGGAACCGAGAAGGTAATCCAGCTTGAAAACTATCCCGGTCAGATGAAGAGTGGACGATGCCGACGGATAGTACATTGCGACTCCTTGACAGTCCGCATCTGTGCAATCTGAAGAGACAATCCACTTCACAAGGGTGTCGTAAGCGAACATCTGCGCATGACCGGAAGCGAACCCACTAAATCCGACGAGCCGGTATCAAAGGTAACCCAAAAGTCTTGCCCCCCAATGCTTAAGGAAGATGCAGTTAATGAGGTGCATCCAGGTAAGAGTACTCACTCTACATTTACTAGATAGGCACTGCAGTGGGGCGCGTCTATGATTGTGTCGATTAACATAAATGCGTCAACTTACAACTCCTCGCTGTCGAAAATTGACATCCCCCCTTTATCGAGAATCTTCACTCTCCGAGGAGCGCGCCGCAGGGATAGTTGCGTGCCCTGTGTTATGAGAGTAGTTCTGTCGCTCATTCTTGAGTCCTGTTGGAAGTGAAAAACGGTGAGCTGAGATCCAACAGAACTTTCAATGTAAGGATTTCGCAGGTAGTCTGTTCTTGAATATGACGAAATGTGACGTTTCAATTTGGACGGGTGGTACAGCGAGGCAGTTCGAGACAAGTGGTGCTCATTGTGTACATCTCTGCATATCATGTCCCGTGAACGCTGCTTCTATGCGAGGATTAATAGCACAAGTTATCAGTAAGCAGCTAGGTCCTATGCATTGCAACCATCTTACGGTCATACTCGCCCTACACTGTACTAACGCGCCCGCCTCCGACCATCAAGCTCTTTAGCTTGCTCCCATACGTCGATCGTCACCTCATTCTGCAACAGGGATGCTGCAAGAAGCCTTGATATCGTGAATATTAACATAGTTGTGACAAGGATTACCAGGGAAAGGGTGCTGACCTCGCCACTTTCATAAGGTGCACAAGTTCATTCGGAGTCACCGACCTGTCTTGTTGACGCCGACGGACAAAGTCGTTTTGAATATGCTGTGTGGGCATGAGGTGTTGTGCAACATATCAGGTGATGATGACTATCATTACCTTGGAAGCCTCTTCGGTTACCTGCACCTTTTCGCTCATCAGTTTACACGCAGCAATGTATGAGCGGTAGGCTGCCATTTTCTCCGCTGGAGGCAAAGAGATCTCATCTTTTGGTTTGTATAAGTTGGAAGTGGCGTGAGAGCACCGAAGTGGGAGGCTGATACTAGTCTGCAGGCAAGTGTGGGAGCGAGAGATCAATGGCAGCAAGGGAGCAGAGCTCCTATGTCTATACTTACCTGAAAGAATGCACTCTTCCTTCCTTCACTCACTACAATCATGGGGAGATCGCTGTGAAAGGTGAATTTACTTGAGAACGGAAATACGTATTCCACCGTCTGCGAGTTCATCACATCCTGGATTGCTTGGATGTTTGTGATGCCTGTCATCGAGACCGTCATTAGTCCGGATGAAGAGAAAAAGTTATCACATACCTCTCTCAAGCAGTTGACCCTCTTGTACCGCAGTCTCAGTCAAAAGGATAGTTGTCCCGGAGGGAAGCTGCAAATATCCAGAGTGTAAGTCCTCTTCTTTGCTTTCGGGAAGGAAGGAGATCTTGTTCAGGACATCCAATGAAAGCGGAATAAGGAGGTACTGGGGAAGGAGCTCTTCAAGGACGTGTGAGAGAGTCGGGGGGAGCTCGGTTGACGAAGGAAGAGGAAAGCGTGATATTGTCAGGGAGGGGGGGAGAAGCGGGATTGCACGAGTGTGTCTATGACGAGGATCAACAAGGAATCAAGGAATACATCTCTCTACGAACACATTTGATGCTAGTTGAAGAAGAAGCCATTCTGCGGCATCGTTGTCGCCGCCCAAGGCCTCGCTGGATATCCAGTCTTTGAGATCTGTGCGCACGCTGACATCAATGTTTGTGAGAATTGGATTCGCAGAGGCTACCCGATAACAGAGAACATGCAATACGGGAACTTCTGGTGAAGAATCATGCTCTATGCTGAGGCTTGGAGGATAGCATGTCAGAAGACTCTGGGTCACTGGGCAACTTTGTTATCACGTACGACTCCGTAGAAGCAATCCCAACAAAAGTAACTACATCGGTCGAATGCAGGTTTTCTACGTCAGCATTGTCATATATCTGGTATGCATCAGTGAAGCACGCAACGGAAATTGGATTATGGTACCTTGACTCGAACTCCGATGTGAGGTGCTCCTGGAACGGGGAACTTGTGGGGCTGAGGGGACTGATGTACGGGGAAGCTTGCTAGCGCAGCTAGTTAATTGATGAGCGCGCAGAGACAACGCGTGCGCACTTGAATCTAGCTGAGAAATTTCAGCGGCTCGCCAGGGAGACTCGCCGGGAACAGAGATTGCCCAAAAGATAGAGGCGGCTCCAAGAAGATCCGGGTCAAAGGCACCCGAGTCGTAATCGTCGTGTGTAGGTTGTATTCCCCAACCTCCACACCTACCATTGCTGAGCCTCGCGAGATACATTTCGTTTTGAAGGGAGGTGTCCTGCACCATGGCGCGGAAGCGCACAAGCGTGTTACGCGTGTACGACTCTGGAGGATGGGATACATCGAGTGACGGGAGCTACACGAATACGATAAGCATGAGGCTGATAAGACTTAGAGGCGGGTTGATTTCAACCTGATCTAACGCGTGGGGGTCACTCGCACTGAGGAATAAATCTGAAAAGTGTCTGGTCACTGCGGACGGAAGACGATGAATGCGTTGGCCATCAACACCGTCGCCGTCGTCGTCGTAGATGCGCTGAATGACTTTTCTTGGGTCCGTTATTTCGTCGATGGCTTGCACCGCGACCATGATATCACTGGGAACTGTCTCCCTGCTGACCAAGACACTCCCCACCATCATTGTCGTGGCTGTGTGAACAGCACTCTAATATCTCTTTGTCGACCACGACCACGACCACAGTGATGGGCCTATTCAGTCGCAGGAAGCAGCGCAGTGACGACGCAGACGGCCAGAATGGTGAGCGCAAGAAGGAGAAGGGTAGCTGGAGACGGCCCGCAAGTAAGTCTTGCTGCCAAGTCGTTCTTTCCCAGTCTCTGAC
>JBBPRD010000021.1:0-32982 GCA_038092855.1 Boletus piedmontensis
TGACTATATCTCTATAGCCTGTGAACCAAATCACATGACCTAGGGAGCGATCTTGTAGCCAAGAGTATGTACTATTTATAACTCCACCAAAGCTAAGCGAAACTCCCACGCTGTCTGGCAGTACACTTCATACACTGCATTGGTGGCCAATATGGAAAGGGTTTTTGAGGTCACTGTACACAGGTATTACAAGTACCCTCACCTAGCTCTTCTAAGTGCATGGTGCTATGATTTGCACTCAGGAGTTGTAGGGATTGGGTCAAATGTGAACTTGTGGCCTGGGATACGTGTCTGGTATCCTGATAACTCATTTGCCAGTGAACGATGCTCTACATGGGCAGAGTTGCGAGAATTTCACTACCCTCTTCCTCCATCTCTGCAGGCTCTGAAATTCATAGATATTCTTCCATGGGGTTAATGTTCACCACATGGACATCATTCACATGCACACTTCAGGCAGCACTTTTTTCAAACTCTTGATAGTCTTACAGACCCATTTTCCTTGTAGGCAGTAATGGGTCTCTTAGACTACGCATCTTGTGGGCCTCACATAGCTAAAATAGAATAGGCCTTACTCAAGCACCATTCAAACTTCATCAGTACCTCGCATTGACGCATTTCGCAAGCCTTGCATGGCTGAATAAAACAGGCCTTATCTGGGCCCAATTCAAACCTCGTCAGTACTTTCTGTCCAACCTCCTAGAATCCATCCAAACATCATTGGTACCTCATGCCCAGTCCCCTTGAATCCATCTGGCCTTGCTTGGGCCTTATGTGTGCCTCATTCAAATCTATGTTCTCTCTCAATTCAGGTATGTTTATTTTCCCTGATTCCTCTCTTTCTCATCATTGTTCTTGCTCATCAATGGCTCCAAGACTGTTATATCCCAGAAATCCACCAAGTCACCTCCGATACTTCTGACCCCAACTCCGTGTAGATAATACAAACTCTGGGCTCATCTCAACCTAAACGCACTTCCAGACTCCTGGACTTGCTCATACTTAGTTCTCTCTCTATTTTAGTTACATTCCTCCTTGTTTCTCTTTATGTGTTAGTTCCACTCCTTAGACTTCTCCAATTCTATGCTTTGCTTAGGAGCATAGCTCCAGCTTTCTGCTTTACTGGATATCTTCCGATTATTAATCCAACTCCAACTCCATATATAAAGCCCCATACTTACAATGTACAAACTTTAGTTTGAATATCAACTATAGTCATCAACTCTCTCTTATCCCTCACTAGACAAACTCTGATTACTCTGACCACTCTGACCTTGTGCTCTGTAAATAAGGGCTAAAGGAACTTGAGCAAGGGTGCAACACATACATTGAAGCCAAAGCCCATTCCCTCCCATCTTACCTATACTCCAGACTTTCTCCAGAACTACCTGGAGTTGAACTGGACTTAATAGTATATTCAAACTCATACTTGCTTAGAGTTCACTAAACCCATTCCTATGACCACCAAGGCCTTTATCAAGACACACACCCAGAAATGGCATGAAATGGAAGCTGTGCCCTCCATCTCTACCACCATTCTGGGTGCCCTCAGCATTTTTGCCAGTCACCGCAGTAGCCCCCTGGCTGTTCCTAGATTCATGGGCTTTTCGGCCTGTGGACCCAGCACCCCCAAAAACATCCTGTTGCCTCCAGGTAACTTTACCCCTATGTCCTCTTCTTGAATTGTTGAGCTTCTGGATGAAGACCAAACCGAAGGACCCACAGATCCCTTCCATGCTCCCAGAGGTCTCCCTGGAAATTCCCCAGGTAATGATCCAGGCTCATCTGGAGATAATGAGCTACCAGACCTTGATCCTGTGAACTCTGATGATGAAGAACTTTCCTATGGAGCAGTCAATGCTCTGGCATCTGCACTCTGGGGTCTTGTGTGTGCTTTACACAGACCTCCCTCAGAATCCACCCAGTAAACAAAAGTCTGAGAGCTGGATATGTTCAACAGGACTGAGCCTCGCAAGCTCCAGGCTTTCCTAGTCTAGTGTGAGCTCAATTTCCAAGATTGCCCCCACACCTTTAGTACTAAACATGCTAAAGTAGTATTTTCCCAATTCTACCTTAAGGGCATGGCTCTAGAATGGTTCAAACTGGACCTTCTGGAGTTAGGAAATCCGGAACTCCAACCGCTATGGATAGATAGTTACTGGGACTTTATCCTGGAACTGCAGACTATTTTTGACCCACACAACCCCATTGGAAATGCAGAACACCAGCTTGATCACCTCACAATAAAGGATGGTCAATGAGTCAATAAGTACATTGTCGAGTTTAATTGCTTGGCTTTGTAACTCCGAGATTATGGAAAAGATACCCTCTGGCACTACTTCTATAACAGACTTCCCAACCACATCAAGGACAAGGTTTCCTGCTTTCGAAAGCCTACTGCACCCACAGAAATGTGAACCCTTACACAGTCTATCAATCCATGCTATTGGGAATGCAAATTCAAGGTAGACCAACAAGCTAAAATACCAATAACATCTACTCCCAAACCCCAACAATTGTCCTCCAGAAAGTCCTCCACTCTGACTACCAACCCCGGTATCTCCAAGGACTCTCATGAGTCCAAGGGGAAATCAACCACCTCCACTCCCTTCTCTGCTACCCCTGACCTATCCTCCAAGCTTGGAAAGGATGGTAAACTTATCTCCACCAAGCATAAACACTACTTTAACCTAAAGCTCTGCATGTTCTGTGGTCTTGCAGGACATATGGTAAAAGACTGTCCCAAGTCTACCTTGGGTGCAGCTAAGGGTCAAGCAACTACAACAACTCTGGAAACCAAACCAGAGACTTTCTTGGAAGCAAAAAAATAGAGTGCAACCTTCCAAGCTTCACATGGACCGAAGATTGCATTGAATCCACCTATGCACCAAAGAAAATTCACCTCAACATATTCACTCTCTCAGATCCCCATTCCCTTACTCCCTCTATAACACTTGTTTCCTTTGATATGCCTGCGTTTCTGGCTCTCCTAGATTCTGGTTCCTCTGACTGTTTTATAGATTTAGTTTTTGTTAATAAAAATAACATTCCAATATATCTGATCCCTCTGCTCATTCTCCATCTATTTGATGGAACCTCCAACTTCTCTATTTCTGAAGCCACCCAACTCTCTATCCATTTCCCATCCAGTGATATCACTCTGTTCACATTCTATGTGACTCAGTTGGATTCTTCTTGTTCCATTGTTCTAGGGCACAACTGGCTCACCCGCTTCAATCCATTGATCCAGTTCCCAATACACTGTGATTCTCCAATCATGAGGCCCTGCCCATTGCTCTCATCAGTGCTGCTGTCTTCACACTGGCATGTAGACTTGAGGGCTCTGTGCCTTTCAGCCTCCAACTCTTCCCTGAGGACTCTCACCTCTGGGCCTCTTTCACCTCTCCCAATCTGGTTGATCTTTCCAGAGTCCCCTTCAACTACCACAATTTTCCAGATGTCTTTAGCAAGGCAAAAGCCTCCCAGCTTGCTCCATATCACAGGCATGACCTAAAGATCAACCTAGAGAAAGGTACTTACTCCCCCTTAGGTACCACTTACTCCCTTTCATTCTCCAAGCTCGAATCTCTCCAAGCATTTCTTGATGAACACCTAGCAATGGGGTTCATTCATCCTTTCTCCTCTGCCCATGCCACTCCGGTCCTCTTTGTCTGCAGGAAGGATGGTTCCCTCCATCTTTGTATTGACTTCCAAGAACTGAACAAGATCACAAAGCAAGACTGTTACCCACTTCCCTGCATCTCCAACCTCCTAGACTCTCTGAGCTGTGCCAAAATCTACTCCAAGATTAACCTCCGCCACACCTACCATCTCATCTGGATTGCTCCTGGAGACAAGTGGAAGACCACATTCTGGACTTGCTATGGCTCATATGAGTGGCTAGTGATGCCCTTTGGACTCACCAATGCCCCTGCAGCATTCCAACAATTCATCAATACCATCTTTGCTAATCTCCTAGATGTCTGTGTGATTGTCTACTTGGATAACATCCTCATATTCTCTAGTGACATGGCCTCTCACAAAGAGCATGTCCGAGAATTCCTACATAGACTCCACAAGCACAGTCTCTGCACAAAACCAGAGAAGTGCAAATTCCATACTGACTCCACGGAATATCTCGGCTATCTTCTCTCACCCTCCAGACTTACTATGTCCTCAGAGAAAGTCAATGCCACTCAGGAGTGGCCAGAACCCCACAAAGTAAAGAATGTTCAATTATTCCTTGGGTTCACCAATTTCTACTGCCGGTTCATTACTAATTACTCCAACATGGTTACTCCTTTTACCCATTTAACCTGAAAGAACACCCCTTGGATATTCTCTGACAATTGCCACTCTGCCTTCTGGAAGCTCAAGGAAGCTTTCACTACTGCCCCCATCCTCACCCATTGGATGCCTGATGCACCTATTATCATTGAGACTGATACCTTCAACTATGTGATTGCTGGAATCCTTTCCATCTGCTGCCTGGATGATGATATCCACCTGGTCACTTTCTACTCCCGGACACTCACCATGCCAGAACTCAACTATGATACTCACGATAAAGAACTTCTTGCCATCCATGAGGCATTCTGTTCCTGGCGACATTATCTTGAGGGCTCCATAACTCCAGTTAACATTATCACTGACCACAAGAACCTGGAATACTTTTTTACCACTAAACTCCTAACCTGGCATCAAGCCCACTGGTTGGAATTCCTTTCTCAGTTCAACATGGTTGTCCACTTCCGCTCAGGACAACTCGGAGCTAAGCCTGATGCCCTCACTTGATATTGGGACATCTATCCCAAAGAGAGGGATAGGAACTATGCTCAAGTCAATTCCCACAATTTTCACCCTGTCTTCACGTAGGAACAGTTAGCTTCATCCTTATGAGCTACTATCCTGATCTCTCCAGTTCTCCATGCCAGTTCCTTACTTGATGTTGAACACATCCACTCCAATATCCTAGCTGCACTCCCTTCCGACCCTATAGCATCTATTCACCTCACTTCCGGTCCTTAGAACAAATGGTCAGTAGACTCTGAGGGCTTCCTACACCTAGATAATTGGATCTACATACCTAACACTGATGACCTCCGACTCTGCATACTCTGGTATAAACACGATCACCCACTATCCAGACACTTTGGCCAAAATTATACACTAGAACTAATCAGATGCAAGTACACCTGGCCCAGAGTTCAGACATTCATGAAAGAATACATTTCCTCTTGTACTACTTGTGCTCAAGCTAAAGTCCCTAGATATAAACCCTACAGATTGCTCAAACAACTCCCCATCCCTGAGAAGCCATGAAACTCCATCTCCATGGACTTCATCAAACAGCTCCCTTCCTCCTCCAGCTACACTGCTATTCTTGTCATCGTCAACTGCCTATCAAAGCAATGTATCCTTATTCCAACACACGATACCATCCCTTTGCTAGAGCTAGCAAAGCTGTTCCTACTCCATGTCTTTTCAAAGCATGGAGTTCCCTCCCACATCATCTCCAACAGAGGTTCAGAGTTCATCTCTCACTTTTTCCATTCACTAGGAAAAGTCTTAGATATCTGCCTCCACTTCACCTCTAGTTATTACCCTGAAGGAGACGGATAAACTGAACACATGAACCAAACATTGGAGCAATACCTCCAGATTTACTGCAACTACTAGCAGGACAATTGGTCCAAACTCCTGCCCTTGGCAGAGTTCTCCTATAACAACTCCCTGAGTGCAACCACCAGAGTCTTGCCCTTCTTCACCAACAAAGGGTATCATCCTAATATCACCATTCACCCTGAGCAAGATCTCACCTCTGCACGTGCTTGAGAGTACTCCATCAACCTTGACAAACTGCACCAATTCCTCTGTATGGAGATGGTATATGCACAAGAGTGATATCAAGGACCTGCTGATGCTAGATGAACTCCAGCACCAGACTTCAAAATCAGTGACCAGGCTTTTGTCAAAGCTAAGTATTTCCAATTGACAAGGCCATCCAAGAAACCCTCTGAGAAGAGTCTTGGACCTTATACCATCATCACCCAAGTCGGCACCCTTTCCTTCACTCTCTAACTCCCCAATTCCCTGAAATCTATCCATCTGGTGTTCCACATCTCACAACTAGAACCCACAACTCCCAACACCATCCCTAATAGAATCCAGTCTCCACCTTCCCCAGTCGAGGTAGACAGAGAACCAGAGTTTAAGATCTCGGAGATCCTCAACTCCAAAATTGATAAGTGTCATCGTCATTGCCAATTACTCTACCTAGTCAGGTGGCTAGGATACAAGGGAACTAACAATGAAACTTCTTGGTTGTTAGCTACAGAACTTGGACACACATCAGACTTGGTCCAGGGTTTTCATGCACAGTATCCAACCAAGCCTGGTCCTCTCATGGAATTGTGATAATGAGAATTTTATTTACCAAAGTCCAATTACAATAGTTACTAGTTATCTACTGAGGAGGCAAAGCCCTCACCTGCTCAACCTCCTCCCTCATCTCTGTCACCTCCATCACCAGCTCCGCCAGCTCCTCCTTACCCACTTCTGTGGTCTTCTCTTCTAGCTCCTCATCCTTCTCACTCTTCTCAACCTCCTGAACTCCATATGTTGGGTTGAGGGTATCCTGGATGTCCCACAATGTGCATAGCAAGTGCTGTTGGAATGCCTGCTGCTGAGCATGCTGTTCCTTCTGCTCTAGTTTCCCCTTCCTCATTTCCATGGTCATCTCTGCCAACCCCTGTACCACCTCTGAAAGGTCAATGGTTGAGCCCATTGACCCCTCCATGTACCCAACTAACTCCTCATCGCTGCTCTCGACAATGACCTTGACCTTGCATTTTTTCTTCTTTCTGCTCTCCAGTTTGTCCTCCACCTTCCTCCACCTCTGAGGCTTGTCCTCTTGCCTTAGTTGCACACACTGTGCCTTCTTCTTGTGATATATGTCACATAACTTCACCTTCTTCCCTACCGTGCTCATCACACAGGGAATTCCCTTGGATTTGCAGAGGAGACACAACTCTGCTCTGCCCTTTCCCTTCTCTGTTGAGGGCCTAGGCATCACCTGGTGCTCTGTCATCTTCTGCTGCACCTCAGTGATTTGCTCCATCTGCCTTGTCAGTTGCATTGAATGATCATTGAAGTTGCCACATACCTTATTTCTGGCAGCCTCCTCTACTGCTGCCCTTGCCTCTGCCTCTTTTCTCTGTCTCTCTGCCTCCTTCACCACCATCTTCTTTGCTCTCATGCACCGCCTTCACTTATTGAATTTGGCTATGGAGAGGCTGTCATCATCATTCTCATTTTCTCCAAGATGGTCTTTGGACCAGTTCTGGATATCGGTGTAGAGGGACATGGTAATGGGAAAGTAAGGAGCAAGTCAGATTACCCACTACTTAAACCCCTCTGCTTAGCATTCCAAACTCCACTGCATTGTCCTCCTCCACTCTTTTCTTCTTTAGAATCACAGTTTTTCCACTTGGCCTTTAGGGGTTTAGGTCTAAGAGGGGGATACTGTCATATCCCAGAAATCCACCAAGTCACCTCCAATACTTCCAACCCCAACTCCATGTAGATAATACAAACTCTGGGCTCATCTCGACCTAAATGCACTTCTGGACTCCTGGACTTGCTTATACTTAGTTCTCTCTCCATTTTAGTTACATTCCTCCTTGTTTCTCTTTATGTGTTAGTCCTGCTTCTTAGACTTCTCTGATCCTATGCTTTGCTTAGGAGCATAGCTCTGGCTTCCTGCTTTACCAGATACCTTCCAATTATTAATCCAACTCCAACTCCATATATAAAGCCCCATACTTATGATATACAAACTTCAGTTTGAATATCAACTATAGTCATCAACTCCCTCTTGTCCCTCACTGGACAAACTCTGATTACTCCAATCACTCTGACCTTGCGCTCCATAAATAAGGGCTAAAGGAACTTGAGCAAGGGCACTGTTATGCTTGACCTGGGTAGGGCCAAGCATAGACTCGAACAGCTTAGAGGGAGCCTACTCAACAGAGGGACCCTAGATCTAAGACTAAGTGAGCAGCTGTGGCTGCAGGGAAAGGGGAACCCGATAGGATTGAGGGCTATGGAGGTGGCGATGGAGGGAATGCCCAATAGGGTTAAGGGTTATAGGACAGCAATACTGTAGCTGTGACAGAAGGAATGCCCGATCCAATAGGGCCAAGGATTACAGAGCAGCATCAGCTGCGACAGAAAGGATACCCAAGAGGGTTAAGGGTTACAAAGCAGTGACGGCTGCGGCAGAAGGGATACCCAATAGGGTCAAAGGTTATATGGCAGCAACAGCTGTGACAGGAGGGAGTGCCCAGTAGAGCCAAGGGTTGTGGGGTGGCTATATGACAAGGAGTGTCTCATACAATGGAGACTGCAATGAGCATAGGGAGAGCAGCTATGGCTGCAACAGAAGATATTTTACAATGGAGACTACAGCTGGCAAGGGCGTTCAAGGAAGGCTTTGATGATAAGAGGGGTTCAATAGTGAGGACCATGACAAGGGAGTTAGATGGAGAGCCCTGCCATCCTGGCAAGGTGGCCAGGGATGGCAGGCAAGCATTTACTCTATAGTAGAACGAAGACTTTCAGAGACTATGGAGAAGAGATGAGATTTGAGGGAGAGTACAAGTAGGTCTAACTTAGGCTACAAGTTAGATGATGTGAGGTTTATATACATAATGAGAAATGAAGCTGACTAAGCCATGGAATGTCAAAGAATATGAAAGAAAGCTTAGTCAGTGAACACATGTTGAATGTGATAGAACAACATGGAACAATGGGCGAAGGGTAAAGGTAACAAGGAAGAAGTTGGGCAAAGGGTTTGAGACACATGATGAAAGAAAAGAAGAAGTAATTATGCTGTGGTCGGGTTCAAATGCATGGGTTTGCAAGTATCATAGGAGACACAAAGTAAACAAGGTAAGAAAAAGAGTAGTCTCCCTGGCATAGGGACAAGTTGTAATAGGCACAACATATATATTGAAGCCAAAGCCCATTCCCTCCCATCTTACCTATACTCCAGACTTTCTCCAGAACTACCCAGAGTTGAACCAGACTTAACAAAGACCAGGCACTCAACATGCACAGATAATCTTGGGAGGGCTTGGAAAGCACTTTGAGAGCCCCTGGCGCCCTAGAGACAAATAGAAAACCCAACAATATGTCAAAATCATTGGCCATTCTGCCAAACATCACTGCTTGGCAGCTTGCCTTGAACAGCTTCACTCCAAGGTCCCACCCTTATCTCCTTCTGTTGATACCTTTACTGACCAATTTGATGATGAGCTCATATATGAAAATCACATCAATTCAAGCAATCAAGACTTCATTCTGAGTGACAGTGAATCTTACCAAGTCATTGATGATACTCAGCTGCTGGAAGCAACTTCAGAGGCTCAACCTTCAGCATACAAGCATGTCCTCCCCGATATCTCTGCTGAACATTTATGTCACAACTGGAAAACCATCATTCCGACTTTGGTACAGCCATATCTTCACTACATCTCTTGGACGCTTGGCAAGCCTCTCCTACCATTTTCATCAGTTATCACTCTTTGTGGTCAATCTCAATGCATATGAAAATCTATCGATATTTTATGTCTTCTGTTTGATTGTAAGTTTCTTTGATACTTTGGAACATATACCTGATCAGTATCAGATTTTACCCCCATCCAAGTGACAAGCTGCGAATGTGCAACACTTCCTCAAATTCTTGTTCGCTTTGGTCTATTCCCTACTGCCCCTTTGCAGCCTCATATGGCTGTTTCCATCAATTTGCTAGCATTCTACTGTGCTCTTTTCAAGCGATCATGTTATGCCATCAATGCCCTTGCAACAGCATTGCATATGCACTATATTCAGTGAGGATTTCACATGGTGAACAACAATATAAGTCAATATATATGGATAATGTATACTATCTAATTATTATACAGCAGGAACCTGTGCAGGAACCTTTCTGGTGCAGCCTTGCATCAGCTGTGCAGTGGTACAACATCCTCCAAGTCCAAGTTAAGTAGCAGGTGGAGGCCTCTCTCCAGATTTGCCAAGATTGTGTCAAGGCCTTCAAAGATACTCAGAGTGCTCCATTGATATCCCATGTTTCAATGTCCACCATCACTCCAGCCCACTCATCTGCCACTCCCACAACACCATCTCTAAGTTGGTCATCAGTTGATGTACTGTTCCAAGGTGCCCTCATTGCCTCCACCCCAGGTTCACTTTCCCCCTCTGAGATGCCCATAATTCCCATGAGCTGTGCACCGATCCTTGTTCAATGTCCTGCATGTTTCAGTGAAACTGTTTTTGGCAAGTCCCTTGCTGCAGAAGGGGACATTCATGTGTCCACCGACGGAAACTTCCATCACCAGCATTATCGCTCTGCTGGTGACTGCCCACCTTTCTACAATCCAGCTTACCTTCTTCCCAAAAGTCAGGTAGATGTGATGGGTCACCACATTGAGAGGGAATGCAAGAAGCCCACCCAATACCACAATGTGACTGTACCTGATGAAGCACTTGATTCCTGTGAATCCTCTTATGAAGCCACTGATGGAAAGAAACAGAAGACATTAATGGAAAGCTTTAATGACACTGGGCTCATGGCCCTCATATTTCACCACAACATTCCCCTGTTCTTTGCCAACATCAACACTCCTGGAGAGCAACAAAAATATCCACTCGCCCTCATTAATCATCTCATCTCACTTCTGCCATCCCATGCCACCGCTGTGATCTTATACAATATAGGATGCATCATGGACAGGACTCTCTCTCTGGTGAGTGCCTTATGAAATCTGAGTGTGTTTATGACCTCATTAAGCCTTAATAGTACAACATACTATCTTAAAACATTGTGTCTTGTCTTTGTTTTGCTACTACAGCCATGCATGCCTATGGTCACAAATGGGCATGTTAACTGGTCTTCAACCCACAATTAACTGATGGCCTAGGACTATTAGATGGCGAAGGGACTGAGCACCTTTGGTCTCACATGATCAAACTCATTGGAATTGAATAATCTTCCTCTGTAAGATCCTGGTATGGTGCTCTTGAAATGATTACTAACCTGATTTCATAGCAACAATGCCGTGTTTGGTTGATTGATTGCCACACCACCGCAGTTGGCAATGAGATGCAAACAGACCTTGGTAACTGGATCAATTGCCACCTTCAACATGGTGTATAAGACCAAGGAAAAGCAGCCTCTGATGACATCGCACAATGTGGCATCCCAATTGAAGATCTCTGCGAGCAATGGGCTTCTCAAAAGAAGGCCCAACTTTCTGTTTGAGCTCATAGGTGCTCAATTAATTAAATTATGATCTAATGCATCTTATATTAGATACTCCCACATACCTCAAGAAGGAGCTTGATACTGTCTTGGCACCTCAAGCTGACATCAATAATGCCAATCAAGCAATTCAAGCCACAAAGATTGCAATGGAGAAGCAAGAGCTTTCTGATGATACAATGGGAGTGATGAAGAGTTTGGAGCATACTGACAATCGATTGATGTCAAAGGTAGACACACTTTATGTGTCACTCAATGTGGGTGACAAGTTCCCAGAACTTCAAGATATCAACCTCAACTTCATCTGGACCCTGCTCCTTGCTTGCAACTTGAAGATCAACATATGTAAACGGGCAATAGAAAGCTTCTTTGAGTGGGACAAACTAGACCAGGCCATCGGAGAGGCACAGAAAACACTTGGTATGTTGAGTCAAGTCATGTAGTCTATTCTCATTCTCCCTAGGTATGAAGCTCCATCAATAAACATGCAAGGCTATTGCCAAGTGCCAACCTGCCCTGATGAGTGCCATCTGCAAATTTAATATTTACAGTACTGTCAACAGCTTGAAGAACTATATGATCCTTCATGGTCAATCCCACTTCCTACCCCTCTGCCTACGAAATTAAATGACCTTCGCAATGATCAGTCATTGATGGAGGACATCTGGATTGCTCCATCCATTGGCCACATCCCATGCTGGATGGAAGACAAAGATGTCCATGTAGGTATTCAGGCAATGCTCAAACACAATCAATGCTTAGAAGAATAGCACTGACTTGGCATGGAGGCTGACAATATTTGTTGCTGGTTTGGTAATGAACTTGCAATGGTCAAGCTTGCACTTAGGACCCCAGGAAGTATGTATCTCACTAAATACATTTTTTGTGACTAACTTCCTTTTCAGACAAGGCTTTCTACCTTGGCCTGCAGCATCATTGTGAGCAACTATTGATGCTTCCTCCATGTTGGTCAAGTTCATTGGCATCAAGGGCCCGATTTGATATGCACATCAAGGATGCCGTTTAAATGGCAATTGAGTTGTCTGGCAGGATGCCCAGGATATTGCTGCATTGGGTCAACCTGACCACCTTCAAAGCTCCACCTGATGAAGAACAAATAGAAGTCTGCACTGCTAAAAAGGCACCTGTGACAGTAGATCCAGATTAGGCGATCTGGGTCGATTATCTCACAGTAGAACAATCTGATCTCCATGATGAGGACACCAACAATCATGAGGATGAGGTGAACATTCCATCTATTTGAATCACCTGGGACCTGCCAGTGGTACATATTTCTCTTATGGAAGTAGGGTGAAAGCTAATCTGGATTAGGACTTAAGGGTTGATATGACACCAATCCCACCATTGACCCAGATTGACATAGAGATGACAAGAGCATGTGCCCCAAGGGATGGATTACACCACATTACATTTGAATCTCCAGATGTCATGATGCTTGTATCTCCCATATCATGTGTCAATGATGTCTATATCAATGGTTGTATTCCTATTCTCTTTACAGCTCTTAGAGTTTGGGATGAGCACCCATATGTGGTCTTCTTGACATTTGATCTACCACACACAAACTTTGATGATGAGAACATTTGGAGAGTCACTCAGCACACAAAGTTCTGGACCAAAAATGTTTGGATCATCCCCATCCACTGGCCTTCCTTCACTCACTGGGTTTTGTGCATGGCTCACATCACTCGTCATGAGCTGCACCTCTTTGATAGTCTTGCTGAACGGACACCTTGGCATGCAGACATTGATGTACTTTCTACTTTGTATGTTCTTCATCCATTGCTAACTACCTTATAGAACATCATAAAGCTCATATTTTAACTTTTGAGCATTGCAAAGAGAAACCATCCCAATACCCAGCTTGACTTTGGACATGAGACATGGACTGCGCATCCCACTCTTGTCAGTCCCATCCCTCATAATTACCCTTGTGCCATGCTTATTTTAGAAGATTGAGGCCTTGCAGACAAACGGACATGATTGTGAGATCTGGGTGTTGGCAAGTGTGGCTGTGATATTGTGGGGTTTTGATGTGACAGGGCTCAGAGAGTCTGATATTCCTGCTTTCTGACACTATTTACATTCATGTGTGCTAGCCTTTGCTCTCAACTAAGTAGTCTGTCATATGGATTTTCATTTATTTCCAACAGGTTGGAACTTCTTTGAGATACAAGTGCACTAGCAGTGCTCACCACTGCAAGAGACTCAGCTATTTCTGTGTGTCTCTATGAAAATGCATGGTCCAATGAGATTCTTGAGTTGAATCCACTGAGACTCTGAATACAATTTCAATTGAACTGCTTGTTCCCCATCGGATCCCTACTTAATCCATTTCATTTTTGTACTATACTAGTAGGAACAGTGTTGATAAAGGCACAATTTCGGCTACCATGACATGAGACCCCTCGTGAAGGCCATGGATTTCACAGTTTGGCTGTTAAATATGTAGTATGCACTGTATGGTACATTGAGGACACAAATTGAGTGATCAAACGGACGCTGAAAAAGGAGGCATATAACAATCATGAGTCTCAGATTTCATCTCTGATCAGTGTGGTCACAATCTAAAAGTTGACCTTTATGCAATAACTCACAAGTGTCAAGAAGCACCAAACAATGGAGCACAATAACAAAGGGTTTTGCAGTATATTTACAACATAGGAAGGAAATCTGAAGGGTAATCATCATCACTGCATCCCAACAAGGCTGTAATCTAAGCAATTGAAAGAGGGCCAGAGATTCTCCTGGTTTTTCAATGAAGAAAATATGTAGTGATTATACATTGTCAGTGTTATTTGTGAGAGCACCTCTTGACAGTGAAAGACAGGATAGTACTATGTTGTGATTGGCCACTGGCCACCAGACAAAGATCATATCTGAAGTCTAAATGACCGCACTCTATCCATACATAATCAATTGCGCAGATCCAGTCCATCACTATATACAGCACCCTTCCCAGTCAAATCTACTTTTCTACAGCATAACTATAAGAGTGACAAGATGGCATTGTGTACTATCTTCCCCCCTCCTTCAAGGCTTGAGCTTTGCCCACCAAGCCCCACTCAACCCACCATTGTGATGGTGCTCACACATTCCATGATAAAAATTTGTAAGTAATCTTATTTTTTATTTCTTTTGGTGTGCCATGCATTTATGTCATTTGCAGAGGCTGCAAATGAAATGGAACTCATGACTATCAAGAGGCTGAGATGCTGCATTGTTCATTCTGCCCATTCAATGCAGACTCAGATAATCTTTCCCAGGGGAATTCCCTCTCCTTCTACTCTCACTGTGTCGTCTGCAGTATCCTTGGCATCTGACACTGTACAGGCCCCTTCTGCCAGTGAGTTGACAGTGCCTATCATCAATCCAGATGGTCCCCACCATTTGTTCGTTCCTGGAGACCTTAGCAAGGATGGATACTATCAACATAAGTACAAAGACTTTATCTTTGACCTTCTATCTTTAGATACCTTGGAGCAAATGTGTGCTGTGGTCCAAGGATGCCATGTCAGAGTCTTTCCTGTGTTGTACGTCTTTTTCTTTCCCTCATCCCTATGATTCATGTTTTAACTATTATGCAAAGCTTGTTGGATTCTCTTGTCAACTGTCTGCACTCACTTTACTACATGGTTGCTACACAGGAAGAGGGTATTCAGACCATTATCAAACATATTGATGATGGAATCATGATGTGGCTTAGCTAGTTACTATATATCAATCTATTAATATCCCTGCTGCAACCTTCAATTCTTATTATGTTGTTGCTTTCCTAGATCAATTTGTGCTAGTATTGTCTCGGACGTATCATTAGTAGTTAGGCTTACTGTCAGGACCTTCTCATTGTGAACATGCCAGACATTGCCAGTTTGGGACCCCCACAGGTCATCATCAATTTGTTAGGTCTTGAGAGGACACTGGTAAAGCACATGGCATCATCCAGGTCACTTTAAAGAGTGTCAATGCGACTCCTGTTACCTTCAAGTAAGCAGGCTTATAATCCAACCTGTTGTTTACATGTACTGTCATTTACACTAGAGAAATGGCCAAACTTCATTGGCAAGGACCTTGTTCACAGTTGACAAAGCAGTGTGAGTTACAAAGTAGGTAATTGCATGTAGCACTTGAAGTACATGATATCAAGTAGAGGCAGAGATATTGTATATACTAGACAATAACATGTCTCTAAACAGGGCAGTGGAGTCAATGGTTGTAATCAGTCCAGACCAAGATCATCTCAATGCTGTCAATGTTCAAACATTATTAAGGCCATGCTTGTTCATGAAAAGCCATATAAAAACTCATAACTCATAATATGTCCTGCTTTTGACACAATAAAAGATCACCCCCTTACACTCCCAGAGTGTTTCATGCTAGTGTCGAAAAGAAACTATAATGGTAGCAAGCAGGATAAGCAAGGAGGATTACCAAATACAGTCATGCTCACCACAGGCATGAAAGTAATGGTGACAGTCAACATAGAAATGGATCTAGACATTGCCAATGGAGCATGAAGCAAAATTGTCAAAATCATACTCAATGAACATGAAACCCAAGTATCTCTCACAGATCCAATTGTCAAGCTAAACTACACACCAGCCTATATCCTCATAAAAATGTGCAACACGAAAACAACCCAATTTGAAGGACTAGAAATGAATGTAATACCCATCGTCCCTCTGAAATGCTCATTTCAGATTGTTGTCAAAAATGAGAAACAAACAGTTCACAGACTACAATTACTGTTAACAGCAGCCTACACATTTACAGACTATCAATCCCAGGGACAAACTATAATAAACACCATAATAGATATTGCATGTCCACCATCCAGCTCACTAGCACTGTTCAATGTGTATGTGGCACTCTCATGATGCCATGGCAAAGAAGGCATAAGTATGACTTCTTTGAGATTTTGACAAGAAACTGCTTACAAGTCATCCAAGCGAGTACCTGCATGTAGAGGATGAAAGACTGGTGAAATTAAACAAAGAAACCAAGAAGTAATGGAACTCCATAAATGAGGAACAGATACAAAGCAGGGTAATATCAGATATTCATGCCATGTCAGGCTTCCTGGATAGCTGCATGGCACAGCTCAGCCCCCGCACCACTGTTGTGCTTGATTTGATTCAACTCATTGTGTGTCACCCTCCAAATCAGATGCATGTTTGATGCTCACCATTACCCAGAAATATCCTAACAACGTGAAGGCTTTCTTCTGTCAAGAGGCCGGTAATAGGGCTCTTGGAGATGGTCTCAAGATCCTGAAAGGGTATTACCAGTATGTCTATTCCTGGTATTCAATGATAAACATGGATGTTGATTGTTAATGGGTGCATACTAGGAGCATTCACCTCATACTTTGAATGCTCTTAATAGACATTGACACATCTTGTGGTATCCTCTAAGCCCAATCCACAATCCCAGAAGCTTGCTAATTGCCTGTTCCAGCTACCAAGAAGGCCCCATGCCCGAAGTTGCTCTTGGTTTCTTTAGAACAACCCACTCTTGTGTGCTCAACCTGAGTGAGGGGCCTGATCTTTCAAAACTCAAGGATTTTTTCAGGGGAATACTTAGCACATTCACACACCACAAGGGCAAGAAGAAGATTGAATTGATTGTTCCTCGCAGTGGACCTGAACAACTTGAATGGAAACAAGTCTAAAGACGTTGTGCAGAGTGCAACATTTCAGGTACATTCACATTGCATCTATTTCTCCACATTCATTGGTTATTGTGAATGAATAGGTATATTCCAGGGAAGCGTACAACATTACATTCAGGTATCCGGAGGCCATCACTGGCAGCATTGTGCCCATCAAACTATGTGTTGTTGTCTTCATTCTGTCTCCCTTACCATTACTCCACCTGAGTCACCCTTTTGCCCTCATCAGTGTACAGGAACAGTGGCACAACATGTGGATTCACATGCATTGTGCCATTGTTTCTGCATACTCTCCCCCTTGTCCTTTCCAACCCTACAGGATGTCCTGTGGATATATCCCCACATAGTTGCCTGAGTCAGTGTACAGTAACAGTGGCATGATACACAGAATCACATGCACTGTGCCATTGTTTCTGCACTCTCTCTCCCTTGCCCTTTCCAACCTTACAGGATGCCTGTGAGTATATCCCCGCATAGTTGTCAGCGTACCTGCAGACATTGTCTTTACAATAATTCAAAACTTCTCATTGTATGCATGTGTCAATCTTCACCCAAAACATTTGTTTAAGTCAGACAAATTGAACTTATATTTACAGTTGACTCAGATAAGCTTAATGGAAATTATTCACAAGTTGATTTGCCCTTCCATAGATCTGTGATTTGCATGCTGGTGTGTTGATGGAAAGTGGGACAGCCATGCCCTAAGAAAGAAGCATTTAGATTTGTCTGCAGATCTGTACCCGAAACTGGGCACGTGGAGTCGATATGTATAGTGGACTATGAATGTCTGAATGCTTGCCCACTCCTCATCTGATTTGCATCTCAAGCTTCAATTTCTATAGTTCTTGGAATTCGGTATGCTATTCAAATATGGCTTTCCTTGTTGCTTTCCATGCTAACAATTTGTCTAGGACTTACAATGTTCTCATCTGCAGTTGGGATCTATTTGATCTTTGAATATCAGTATGTTAATCAAACTTGGCTTTCCTCATTGTTTTCTATACTAACAATCCGCCTAGGGCTTATCTGTTTTAAACACTCCAACTTCTATCTCCCTTTGCCTCATTGCATTGCAATGATGGTGACTTCCTTGTGTTGCCAGCCATTGGTATTGGCCAGTAATTTGGTTCTATTTGCTCATTGAACATGCTACTGCTTCTACTAACCTGTCTGTTATTGCAGACCTGTTCTGACTTTGTCACCATAACAGAGATCACTGAATGCAACTCAGATTGGTTTGGTCATTCGAGAAGTCAAGATACACCTCACTCTGCACTCTTGGAGAGTTTGGTTGGTATTGTCTGCTAAGTGTTATTATTATTATTATTATCATCGAAAGAGTCCTGAACGTAGTTTCACTTCCCTTCTTGCTGCCCTTCTCCAGATTCTCTTGGGACTTACACCATTCTACTACCCTAACCTAGTCATTAGATTTTGGTGAGTCTTCTATCATTTGTCTTCACCATTGCTAATGTTCAGTCAGTTATAGTGCACAAAGCTAGAGGTGCTTCAAGTGCACCATTGGCCCCTCCAGATATTTGTCCAGTGGATCCTCATGAGGGAGGCAATAGCAAAAATTTGCCTCAGCCAATGGAGACTCCTCATCACTGAATCAAGCCAACCCTGCACACTACCGGATTCATTCATAAAGCAGGGCAGCAGAGGGCTCTGCTAAATCTCTTCCTGTGGAACCCTTCACTAATCAATCTGACACTGTTACCTTACCTCCTATCACTAGTTCAACTGTCAATTCACTCCCCTCTGAGGCACCCTCTGCCAACCCATTATGTCCAGTGGCTCTTCCAACAGCAGCTTCACCCCTCTTGATGACTCTACCCTCCACTGAACAATTAGATACTCTGAGTTCAAATTCTGTTCTTGTCAATCCAATGTGTGCTCCTCCCCTAGTCTCCCCCTCCCTTGCTGATCAGCCCACTGCCAGACCATTGTACATCACTGAGGTGCAAATCAATCCCATCCTGCTTGCTTTGACTACAGTGATTAACCTTGATTCCAAGTCAGCATCTGAGCTCGATAATGAGGATACTGTTGGTGACCCTAACCTAATAAAGACTAGGTTGTTACCACAAGATACCAACTTAGAGACAAGTGAAGAGTAGGGGAATCCCAACAAGAACTTGACTGAAGTTCTTGGGGTGTTCATTGACACTACTTATATACTAGTACATGATGTGCATGGACCAACATGCTGTGTGAGCATAGCTACCTCTAATGGATAAAGTATCAATGGTAATTAAATAAACATGTAGGTAGCATGGCTTCTAAGAAGATTAGAAATGGAAGAGAAGCATGCGGAGATGAACATGGGAAGAAGAACCCTCAGGGTCTTCAGGGTTGACGGAGATTAAATACATGTGCCTGGGGATCACACAGCAGATCTCAACAGGGCCATTCTGCAGAGAAGGGTACACAGCAGCCACGTTACTCTGAGTCAGAATGTCACATGATTGTACCTCGTAGTTCATTAACTTAGGGGTTTATCACATGACAAGTCACATGATCGTGAAAAGAAAAGAAGAAATTAAGTATTGTAACAGATACTTCATTCCCATCTCAACATCTTGACAACCCGGTCACAGGTGTTCCAATTGCAAATGTTCCAACTGCACACAGTCTGACTGTTGATGCTCCTGACACTACTCAATCTCCTCCATCCACTCCTACATCTGGCTGGCGATCTGTTCATATTAACTCAATTCTCATAGCTTGTTACAAAAAACTCGACAAGATCCTCATGGAGGCAGTTAGTGAGACCTTGTGCTCAGTCCAACAAATCTTGGACAGTTGGAATAAGAGTTGTGGTCAGGTCATCATTACCACAAACCACTGGAATCTTTGGCCCTCATACCTGGTGAAGCATGAGAAGGAAGAATGCCTTCATGCAGGTATTCCTATGGATACATCACGTAAATTTTCCATATGGATTTCGTGTAGTATTCTATAATCTCACATCATGCAGTTACTCCATCACTGCACAGCTGGCTCTATACAGCATTCAAGGATGCCAACAATAAGAACTGGCAGGAGATTCTAGAGATCCACAGTATATTGGAGCTCTCTGAGTCTGTTACAATATCTATTTTTCTTCTCTTTTATTTTTCTTTTCTCACAATCATGTGACTCGTCATGTGATGAACCCCTAAGTTAACAGATCACAAAGTAGGATCATGTAACGTTCTGACTTAGAGTAATGCAGCTGCCATGTGCCCTTTTCTACAGAATGACTCCACTGGGATCTGCTGTGTGATCTCCAGACACATGTATTTAATCTTCATCGACCCTGAAGACCCTGGTGGTTCTTTTCTCACATTCATCTCTGTGTGCTTCTCTTCCATTTTCTGATTTTCTTAGAAGCCACGCTGCTTACATGTTTATTTAATTACCATCTTTACTATATCCACATTTGTAATTACTCTCTCACGGCCTATTGGTCCATGCACATCCTGTCATAGTATATATAGTAGTGAATAAACACCACAAGAACTTCAGTCAAGTTCTTGTTGGGATTCCCCTACTCTATCACTTGTCTCTAAGTCAGTATTGGTGGTAATGACCTAGTCATTGTTTGATTAGGGTCACCAACAGAGTCTGCCTCTACCATGGTTTCACAACAGATGCAAACATTCAACAAAATCCACAGGCAGACAACGAGCCTGGTAAGTCCTGACTCTCCAATGTGAACTTCATTAACCTTTTGCTTAGCTTGACACTGCGGTTGCCAAGTATGGATTCAAGGTGGCCTTAGTGATATGCAGCAACACTGTCAATGAGGATGTATCACTTGCCTTCATGCACACAACCAGTGCAGCAAACAATGTAAGTCAAGGACACTGCGAGAGGCTTGCAGCTAATATTAGTTCAGTTTTTTGAGACTTACTGCCATGCTGACAAGGACATCATTATTGGGCACCTAAAATCACATGTCTAGTAGGTTCTGTTCATTGACCTCCCTTTATTTATCTAATCACCTTCCAGCAACAATGTTTCCTTGGAGATCATCAGTGATGCCTTCAATGATGCACAACCCAAGAAAGCAAGTGGAATACCAGGAAACTTGAAGGCAGGGGGGCAGGTCCTTGTTGCAGCACATACTGATGTGGAGGACATGGCCAGCAAGAAGAGTAAGGCAGGGGGGCAGGTCCTTGTTGTAGTGTGTACCAATGTGGAGGACATGGTCAACAAGAAGAGTAACACTGCCATATCATCTGACAATGTGTTGAATTATATCAAGGATGGCATCTTACAGTTGATGGGTAAGTAGTGGGTTATGTTTTCCAATTGCATCTAACCAGGCATTGCAGAGACGGCAGGTGGAGATGTGTTGAGGATCAAGTGCAGCAGTTTTCCTTGGACCTTGTTGGTCCAGATCCTTGGGGATCAAGGTCTTGTGATGCATGGATGGCCCTCCTCTGCTCTGATGCCCAGACAATTGTGGATGCAGCACTCAAGGGCAAAGAGTATAACTGCTCTCAAGGTTCATGAGTGACGTGATATCTATCATGCCTTGGAAAACAATGAGATCTCCATTGTGAAAGTCAAAGGGAAACTGCAACAGAGTAAGTACCTTCCCATTCTCTCACTCTCAGATGCTAATATTTTTTATCAGAAGCATTGCAGAGATCTCAGTCTCTGATCATCATTGGTGCACCTTCTCATGCAGACAGTCAGGAGGTGAATACACAACAGATGTATTATAATGGGGCCATAGATTTGGAGGGACCCACCCGTCTTTCTCCAAATAATGCTAGGATCTGCATCAAGCCACGCAAGATGTATACATTGAAGAGCAGTGCTAATGATGCTATTATTCTTAGCAGTGAGGAAGACACAGGCACTGTTGTCAAGCCCACTAAAAGAGCAAAGGCAAAACTGGCTACTTCCAATGCAACAATGCTGAACAAGGGGAAATCAAAGTATATTCCAGTTGATGACTTGAGCGATGATGATGCAGGCCCCGCCTTCATCTTCACTTGTACAGCTGGTGCAGCCACTCCCACAAATGATAATACAGCCTTGATGTCATTGCCCACCACTAATGGCCTTCAAAGTGAAGACAACTACCAGGCCCCAGGGTCTGAGGGGAAATGCAAGGCCAATGTCATTGACCAGTCTTATGTCTCTAAAAAGCCTGCCCTCTAGCTACAGAAGCCTAATGTGCATGGTAAGTCTGCATGATTTTTTCTCAGTGTCATTTGCTAATATATATAGTAGTTGTTAATCCATTCACAGATTCCCAGCACAGTCATACAGTCATTGAGCCATCTTTTCCTTCTCTGAAGCAGCATGTCCTGTTGCCACCCCTCCTTGAAACTCAAGGTGAGGAAATGACTGGATTGCTGACAGCCTTGAGCAATCCACCTGCTTTTGTGTTATCACTGTCTGCAGAGAGAAATGTTGATGCTGAACAATCACCTGCCATTCCGCTTCCTGTCTCCCTTGCTCTGAACCCCATGCACCACCAGCACCTGTTCACAGAGGGCAACACTGGTGCTGAACAACATCCGCCTGTCGTTCCACCTCCTGCCCCCCTTCCTCCAAACTCCATGCACTACCAATACCCCTTCCAGTACTTTTCATATCCACCAGATATGTACCACAGGGATCCTTGTGCTATTTATGGGGCACATCTTCCCCATGACTTCCCTTGTGATGGCAGTCAATTCAGTCCTGCAATCTTCCCTGGCATACCTTATGCAGACCCACGGATGCACATTGATCCCACTCACCCTATTGCTCACAGCTCTTCCATGGAACCTCATCAAATGTGTCATCCATCTGCCAATGCTAGGTAAGGTCTTGGCATCATTTCTTGCTGTGCATTGTCTAGTCATCTCTCCCATTGTTTCTTCAAATGTATGACAATATTTATGCACAATAAATTCATTTTTGGTTGATTATAATGGCCTCACACTAGGTATACTGTATTGTATGGGTCAGCACGCTGGCCAAGCTGGGCCTTGAACAAGGTGGTGCAAGGCTCAGGCCTCAGATTATTTGAGCCAGGCAGTTGGATTAGTGATTTTGTCTTAGGCAGTCATTCACTAATCTACTTATCTAGTTTTGAAAGACTTATTGTGAAGTGGCATCATGTGTCAAGTTGTCTGACTTGAAAATGCTCTGCATTTAGTACTACATCATTCTTGAGAAGCTTCTGGCAACACTTCAAATGAGTAATCCTTTGCTGAATGAATAAAGAAGCTGATTCTAGCAGCTATTTAACATCCTCATGTAGCATGTGGTTCATATTTTCCCCTCCTCATGTCCACTCCACAGCCCACTGGCAACTATGAGCAAGCAGAGTCACCCTCCATCTCTCCCTCATCCACTCCACACACCAATGGTGACTCAGAATTAAGTAAGTAACTACTGTGCATATGGAAACTAGTGAACTTACTCTTTGACTAGTCCAACTAAGGCATCTGTTTGTGGCTTTATCTGCTGCTGGCAAGTTGGCTGTAGATATAACTGCACATAGTATGACATGCACAGACTCTGTCCTTCGAGAGGAGGCCAATTGCTGTGAGTAAATGGTTTGATGCTGCTGAAATTTCAAACTGATCACTTGACTAGTATACATGCTTGGTATTGCAGAGACTGTCATTTCAGCCTGCAAAATGAGCATGTACCTTCTCAGCCATGCCACAACAAGTACTGGCACAACTCTCCCACTAGCCATCTCCTCTCCCCCCCTTGCCGCTGCATTACTGGATGATCTACCCACGGTCACTCCATTACCAGCTGGTCATGGTCAAACCTTCAGGACTTGGAGATGAAGTCCTATTCATGAGTTCAACCCAGGTGTAGCCCATGCAGATGGTCAAGTGTACTGCTTATACAAAGACTTTTTGTATGAGGTTCCTCAAGACAATGATAATGATCAACTCAAACTGTACTTGGTAACAAAGGGACATCATATTGGTGTTTTCTGTGGCTGGTAAGTCCACATTGTGTACATGTGACAAGTCCCTGGCACTTAGGGATAAAATGGCACCACAAGTGCTAGGTGTCAGTCGTGCCTGTTACATGAGAGTGTGACCTGCATCTGTGGATTTTGCCATTGAATTGTTGCAGTGGGTGGTGGACCATGACAAAGCAGAGTGGCTCCAAGTTGATGGGCCCCCCTTGACTTGGGCTGGTAAGAACAGCCCACTCCATGAGTTTAGGGTACACCTGGCACACCCTGACAATTGGTACCAATACATATACAATGGCTTCATCTTTGATGTGCTGCTGGATGACAACCATGGTCCTGTATATCTTGTGACCAAGGGATATTGTGTAGGTGTGTTTCACACATGGTAAGGCAACATTTTTTGCTCCCAGTCTAGTCTTCTGACCAATATGCCAATTCAGGGAAGAAACTGCACCTCATGTCATTGGTGTTAGCTGCACCTGCTACACAAGAATTCTAGAGTCTAAGGACCTCACCATAATATTGATGATGAATGCTGTTGATCGTGGAGAGGCAGAGTGGCTCCCTTGCCTCCCTTGATTCATTTACATGGTACTTATGTATCCGTGACATGCACTGGCACATGAACCCTGCAAAATATATTTCTGCATGTTTTCATGCTGCTCAGCAATACAGAATAACTAGCTATTATGTATGTGTGTCATATCCCAGAATTCCACCAAGTCACCTCTGATACTTCCAACCCCAACTCCATGTAGACAATATGAACTCTGGACTCATCTCGACCCAGACACACTTCTGGACTTGCTTATACTTAGCTCTTTCTTCATTTTAGTTACATTCCTCCCTCCACTCTCCCACCCAGGCCAACAACCACACTCACCCAATTGGTGTCCAGAATTCTTTTGGGCATCCCATGCATTGATGCTTGCAACTGTGTTCTCATGGCCCCGGAGATCCCAGGGATGGGGGAGTCCAGTTGTAAGTGCAAGTAAGGACTTGAGGTGCACTTGGGTGGACAGCGAGGACAAGGCTTTGATGACATTGGCATCAACATGGGAAAAGGTCAATGAGGTGCTGGAATAGATGAGACCATATGGTGTGGTGAGATACATAACTGTTCTGGCCGTAGTCATAAGCGAGGGCAAATGGAGATCAAAGATAAAGACAGTCTGGCTATTAGCACGAAGACGATGAGTCCATCAAGTGTAACCAGATCGACGGCCAGTTGTTTGGGGATTCTAGACAACAAAGGCCAATAAGGGTAAGAACGAAACAGCGACTGGCATGAGAGTGGTTTTCAATATACCACTTGGAAAAACGGAAAGGGTAAAAAAATGGATCGTATCCATACACACCCAAACTCAACGTCCACTGTCAAGTTGAACCCATGACTATACGCCAGCTTGTTCGATCCGGGCCCAACGTACACCTTGAGTGGTGCGATTCGAGTACCATCATAGGGGCTTTGCGTTTCACGCGCCCCTGGCCAGCCTCCCTGGTGATCTCACGCCGTTTTTTGCGGTTGAAAAAGGTAGCCAGGTCGAATGTAGGTTCGACTTCATCCTAGGCAGGAATGGGGATGTCCAAGAAGCCGATGGGGTGACTGGGGGATGTGGTGAGGAGATGGAACCAGGTGCGAATAGAGGAAACAGAGGAAAGAGGGGAAATGAAGAGATGGAGTGAGGCGAGAGTTTGGGGAGATGGGAATGCATCTCCGATCGGGCAAGAGCGGGACGCAGGTGAGGGAAGTGGGCGGTTCGCCAGATGCGCTCGCGATGGGCACAAACTCGTCTGCTGACACTGGGGATAGGATGACACAGATAGATATGATAGTTGTCTACTACGCTGAAAGGTCCCGAACCATGTATTTGAAGAGACAGATGTGACCATCCTACGAGGCAGTTAGAAAGTATCAAAAAGAGTGTGTTTTGTGTGGGACGGGAATACTGGCACGAGGGAGAGGTGTACCGAGATACACGACACGAGAAAAAAGACACTCAATCCTTGTGCAGCAGTATCGTCATATGCTGCAACATCTGGACGCCAACACTGACTCAAAATACTTGATCCCGTGTGTCTTTCATCTGCCCATAAACAAAGCTGTCGTGTACACAAACCCTGACACGCTGGGCCAAGGGTGGCTTGTAGGATTGCAGCGTCTTTTGTCTGTGGCTGTGTTTCATCCCTTTCCGAATCGTTTGACTACTAATCCAAAATTATATCACCCCACTTTTGCCATTTGTCCATTTCCACCACTATGGATAAACGCTGCCAGACTCGGGGCGCACTATTTCTTGCTCATTTGAACAACCCCATGGCATCCATCATTAGCACTCCTGCCCTGCTCGCACTTGGCCCACATACTTACACGTGACATCCAAAATATGCATCCACTCCAACCCAATATTTGTGCTGATCTCGACCTGAAGATCAAGGAATTATTTCATTGCAGAATTCCTCCGGGTTGATACCCGTATATTTGGGGTAATTGCCTGGTAACCAAGAATTGACCAATGACGAGAATCAGCAGTGCCTCCCCACTATCCAAAGTACCCAGCTTCATTTACGGCCATCCTATCTCAAAAGTGGAACTGTGGAAGTGGTGCGGAGAATTCCTGGGCACTGCCAACAGCTGTGATCCGAACGGTGATAATCAACTAGTGCGCCGTCGGATTGAGTGGGTCAATATCCACCGATGACAGAAGTAATGTCATAACCTGTGGATAACTTGCACATCGCTGGCTAACGTTTGAGTGTCGATAGATACGGGACAGCGGCGTAAACTCACAGTCTAGGTCAGGAGTCCAACACGACCGCTCCTATCCTCACATAGGACAAAGAAGGCTCTAATCAAGATTATTTATATCGAGAAAATTTCCTTGGGCTAAGACCGCCCGCAGCAACGCCCCCCTCCCGACTTACAGTGCCTCGAAACATCCCTGTACTTAGCCGTCATCACCGCATGTTTGTACACACCTCTGCCTCATCCTATACCATTAGAGTTTCGAACAGGACCACCATCTCATGTGACAAGTGTGACATGCAACGGTATGCGCAATGATAGATCCCTACTCTGTGCCATTGCGTCACATTGATACTTGTGCCCCATCTGTCTATCGTCATCTTCCCTGGTGGGGTGTCGAGTTTTCAGAAAGTGGCTTTAATGCCCATTACACAATGGATGCACATACGCTGTGTTTCCGAGCTGCACTGTGTATGTATACATGATCCAGCTGCTTTGAAGGGACAAGAAAGGACATTGTCACAACCTGGTACTGCCGGATCTCTCCCGTTTGTTGGCGCATCCGGTCTCGTTATTGATTTCAATCAATCTTTCAGGCGCTGCACGCAGCACAGAGCTGAAACGATCACCCTGGCCGCTTGTGAGTCTCCAACGCTTCGAATGTTAGGTGACTACAACCCCGATTTCCGCTTTCCTTCTTCACCGCTCTGTTGCAGATATCCTTTGGCGCCATGCAATCAATCGTGTCATTTGCACGAAAGAAGACGGTGTGCATTGGGTTAGGAAATGTAATGTATGGTTTGATTAGTGCGATCACTGCGTCCGAACTTATCGGGGGTTTCATTCCTTAGCTCCGGCACACAGGAAGAGACTTACTTAGAGAGGGATGTGACACAAAGTCCTGCTAAAGCCTTCGATGGTCGGCGATCAGGCAGAAGTGTATCTACAAGCATGGAGTGGGAAGGACAGAAGTCAGGTGGGATATTCGACACATTGCGAGTTGGGAGCACGGACACTTTGCAAGCTGTCTTGATCATCTGTGATCCTGACTTGGACCGTCTCGATCCTATGTTGGAGCTGAAGCAGTCGTGCCAGACTTCTGACCCGGACTACCTTACGATCCCTTCTTGGTTTCGGTACTTCTATCTGACCCTCGGACTGATCCCAGAGATCCGAGTTTATTCTCAAAGAATGTTTGCCCGCCCATAGCCACTACACACATGTTGATGTCGACATTTTAGGTCACTGTTGGAAGAAGTAACTATGGGTCTCCGGACTTTCCGCATCACGAGGAATTATACAAGCAAATAGTTCCTTGATCTAGGCCGAGATCAGAATAAATAATGAACTAGAATTGAGTACATGTTGATAGGAAAGAGTAGATAGCTACTATGATATGCTGTGATGCCATTCATAAATATTGGGCTATGCCATGCAGTGGGCATGGCCCATCTGCATCGGCACTGATGATGGGAGTCAATGTTCAAATGAGCAACAAGATATGCCCCTTCTGGAGTTTTTAATCCAGGGGTGATCATGAAAACCATCACGTGTGCGGTATAGACAACAGCTCGGTTTCTCTCTGCGTGACAACAAAGACACTCTCACTGCCTTCCGTTACCACCTCTCAATCAGGGCATATCGCATGTTTGTCAATCATTGGAAGATCATATATCGCTCGATGTCCCAAAAGAGTTTTGAGGTAAATATTTAATACACAGGATAGAGGATACTTATAACTGCCAAGGAACTCGAGGCGAACCACCACCAACCTCTCTCTCTTTGACCCTCACTAAAGGCTCTTTGTTCGTTAAACCCTCAGACACGTTGTTTACCTTGTTGCTGCCATGTCCTCCGACTTGCAGTCTGCTTTGGACCTTCTCCAAATGAATAACTACATATCTCGTATGGTCGTTTATACTTTTGCTCAACAACTAATCTTATCAACCATTCCAGTTGTTACTATCACTGCTGTTGTGTATGATTATCGTGAGTGATACTTATATGCACACTACCTGTAGGTTGAAGTGGCGGTTGCAATCCTGGCACCGCAGTCCTTACATTTTCGCGAGAGGTACGTTATTTCACAACCCAGATCTTATTTGTCGGCTGACAATATTCAAAGATAGACTATATTTGGGTAAGGAACGGACAATTATCGAGCAATACCAGGTCCCTAACAGTCCTACAGTGCAGACCCTGGACCTGGGTCTCAACTATCTTTGTTCTGGTGCGTATAAGAGCTCAGGGGGGCCCCATTGCATGTGCTCCAACTTGACGGTTCCTTAGGTCCGATATCCTGGTCTTTGTTATTCCATGTAGGTTTATTGTTGCTATGATGTATACTAAATTACACAATTAACAACGAAACTGTGCTCAAGTCTTACTAGCCTTGGTATGCTCAGAGCTGGATTGAATGTCGACAGTCTGAGCTGATCGGATTGATTTTCAGATGGTACCACCTTCGTCCCTGGCCCTGTCAGAGTCAGTGTTTCTGCTTTGTACTCTTCGTCTGTAATTAATGTCCATCTTCCTGTAGACATATGCATCTAAATTCTAATTGAAAACTATATTAACAATAGTTTCATAGATGTAAGTAGATTGCTTTACTGCACTCTACACTTTCGGTGTAAGACATGGATGTTCGAAAGGTACTGCAATATATATCACGTCAACCTGGCTGTCCATTATATTTTATCAAGCAGCTGATTGTGAGTTACTGTCCTCCCCCATCACTCTCCGCAGACCATGATTTCAATTACAGTTGTAATGATCCTGCGGGTATATGCAATGTGGAATCGATCCAAAAGGATTCTTTATTTCCTTCTGTTCATTTACGTTGTCCAGGTCATCTGTTCCATTATTTACGCAGGTATCTTTAACATTCCCAATACTACATATTTCTCAGGTATGTCTCAATAGACTGTATGCATCACTGCGATCTCACAAAGACGGCTTCCGTCCTATTCTCCAGACACAGTGGCTCAAGTCCTCAATGTGTCCTTTTGCAATCCATCAGCGAGCAATATGACATTGAGGCTCCACATGTCTGACACAAGCCCACGATTTCTGCTCAGTGCCACACTTTTAGTTCTTGCCCTCATCCAAACCTTGAAGCAGTCAGTCGAGATGTACAAAGCAACCAAGCGATGGCAGCCTAATCGGTACATGCAACAACTCGCGAGAGATGGAATGCTGTACTTCGTTGTGTGGGTCTCATTTTCCACTCCTTTGATTGCCACCATTATGTTATCCTATTCAACTGACTCTCGAGTACTTTCCCCAAAACTAACCAATCAGTTGTTTTCCTCTGGATTGCTAGGAACGTGTTTTTCAACATTACTTCTGTACTGCAATCCACAACTATAAACAGCACTTTGATGCTCTTCCTGGACTTGTTTACCAATGTAACCATATGCCCTGTGATGCCCCGGTTCATCATCAGCATACGAGAGCTGTACGACCGTGACATCCGCCGCGGCCAGCAGGGGATTGACAGCGGATTTGGTGTGTTGTCGCAACCAATTTCCAGTCAGAACGCGGTCGTGTCCGCGATTGCATTTGCGGATGTCCCCCCGGTGCAGGAAGAGGTCGTGGAGGAAGATGGGAACGAACCGGGGGCAATTCGCCTGGAAACGTTGGGAGATACTGCAGGACAGGCCTGAACGCGGGGTTTGGGCAGAAACAGAAGATTAACGCTAGTGCTGGGGCACTACAGGGGCGTCTGGGGCATTGAAGAATAGTAGGGGATGTCGTGCTGTGAATGGAGACTCAAATATTTTTTTTTTCCCTATTTATGTGCCTTGTCTTCTGAGCTCGTTGTATCATGTATCTCCGAATGCTGCAAAATGTAGATATTGTGTCGAGGGAGCCTCTCCTCTGCACCTGCGATTTGGATCTCGGCTGCAAACCTTTTCTCGAGCTACTCACAACTTTTGTAGGGATCCACGTTCCTCGGGCTACAACGTCGCGTACAATACAAACCGAGGCTTATAATTCCCAGAAAATGGGTTAGCGTCTTGGGCATTCAAGGACTGCCCTGTTCCAGCCTCGCACGGCATCCATCCACGGGTCCATGTACGGGACTCGGCATATGCGAGCGTACTTTTATTGGAGAATGTTCGGCCACTCATAGCCACAATACACTTGTTGATGTTGATGAGTTGAAATATTGACGTTTCAGATCATTGTTAGCAGAAGCAACCGTATGACTGCCAAAAGAACACAAGGCCGAACCACCGGCAACCTCTCTCTCTCTCCTCGACCCTCACTCTTTGTTTGTTAAACCCTCGGAAACCGTTGTTCCTCTTGTCGATACCATGTCCTCCGACTTGCAGTCTGCCTTGGACTTTCTCCAGAAGAATAACTATGTATCTCGTATGATCGTTTATACTTTGCTCAACAATTATTCTTATCAGTCATTCCAGTTGTTCTCGTCACCACCGTCGGGCATGATTGTCGTGAGTAATGCTTACATGCACACTATCTTTGGGTTGAAGTGGCCGTTGTAATCCTGGCACTTCAGTCCTCACATTTTCGAGAGGTGTTATTCCACAGTCGTCGTCCTTTTGTTCGCTCAGCGACAATATTCAAAGGTACACTATGTTTAGGTAAGCAAACAACTTGAATTGTCGTACTCTCAGCGAAATGAGCTGTGGACGCAGGATCATAGCAGTACCAGCAAAGCTGTAATATTTCGGTGACATCCAAACCCACGTGGGCCCCACATTGGTTCTCAACCCGGGCCGTCCCGTAACACTGGCGAAAAAGCGCTTGCTGGGACATGGATAAGTGTGGTGTCTTCCCGCGCGTCTCACAAGGTAAAGTCTGCTCCCAAATGCTCGCACCAAAAAGAAGGGTAGGTCCCCCTGAGTATCAGATATCCACGCCCGATTCGGATGTTCCCGTACCTGATCGTCGTTATCGTGGTCGTGGCGGTAGTAGATGCAGTGCCTAACACCAATCTCATAGGAATATCTACCCAGCCTCAAGCCGACACCGTCAGATCCAACTGTTTGATAACCATCCACTCACGAACACGAGTGTGGTGCACTAATCCCCTCCTCGATCAGTGGATCAAATACCTGAATCATTTGCTTGCCGGTGAGTGATCGATCCACGTCGGAGTCTTCATCGCAGCGTTTTGCATCTCACGGCCATGTTGTTTGAGCACGTGCTCGATGCGGGAGACATCCAACGACGCACCCTTTTATATGTTGTCAGCAATGGGGAACTGGCCATACAAACGTTCCACGCTGACAGGCGGCTGGGAGTTGGAAATGTCGCCTTCGGACCCAACAGGAGGGCGGCTAGAGATGGTCAGCGAGAGTGGGTCTGTGGGGGATGTAACCAGAAGTGGATACGGTGCTCGAACGAATACTCACAAGCGACAGTTCTCATGGTGTCAGCGGGGTTAGCATGTCGCGGACGATACGGACGAAGAGATGGCTGTCCGAGTTGTAGTCGATAGTCAGTAAGGCATCGACGTGTCCACTGATGGAGTGCAGATGTAAATTTGAACCGGAGTGTGAACACGTGTCATGTCAGGTCCCAGCCCTTGCAAGTAACCTCGTTGTGATGACCAGGCAACAGCGGGGCTTTCTGTCTCTTCCAGCGCTCGCACACAACTCAAATGGTTGACGCTGGCAATGCCTTCCGACGTCCAGTGACAAATTCCCGGACTCACTACAGGTTAATTGTCTCCTAGTCGTCCGCATGGAACTCAAAGCACCATAGAGAATCCTCTCATGCACTATGCGGGACTATTAGAAACGCGTCATACAAGTGTGGTATGCGAGCCAGTGTGATTGAATACGCAAGACTGTCTGATGTCTTCTACCACTATCCAACGCAGTATGAAAGTGCCGTATCTGGATATTGCGACGAACGTGCGAGGTCGAGAAGGCGGTCCACGAATTCTTGCAATGTTTTGACCGGGATCCGAGGCTCACTCCAGGCTAGCGGACATTTACGCCATGTTGTCACCGGTATGCTTCCACTCTTCATGATGTCGAACTAATCATCAACAGGTGGTCGGATGCGAATGTTCTTTTGAATTACTCATGCATGTCCTCTTCCTCGCACCACAGAACCCATTTTACGTCCTGCAAGCAGCCTCCCCGTCCTCCGTGGCTGGCGACCTCATGCCGCCTTCGATCAAGATGTTCTTCATGGTGGTCGGTACGGTCGACGGTGGCGATTCCGAGTCTCGTCGAATTGACCCCTTGGGATCACTTTGCGTACATGGCATGGCATAACGCTTGTGAGTACCTCGCTGTGCTTCC
>JBBPRD010000022.1:0-32824 GCA_038092855.1 Boletus piedmontensis
TTTAAGTATTTTAGTAGCTTTTTATAGATTAAGAGGAAATATTTCTATTAGATCTTAAAATTTTTGATGTATTTATCAATTTTAATTTTCCCTTTATTAGCATCTTTTGTATCTGGATTTATGGGTAGAAAAATAGGTATTACTGGATCTCATATTATAACATGTACTTGTTTATCTATTTCTTCTCTATTAGCTACAATAGCATTCTATGAAGTTGGTATATGTGGTTCTCCTGTGTCAGTTTATTTATTTAATTGGGTGGATTCAGAATTTATGTCTATTTCATGGGAATTTTTATTTGATCAATTAACTGTATCTATGTTCATACCTGTATTATATATATCAACATTAATTCATATATATACAACTTCTTATTTAGCTGAAGATCCTCATAATCAAAGATTCTTTTCTTATTTATCTTTATTCACTTTTTTCATGTTATTATTAGTTTCAGGAGCTAACTATTTTGTAATGTTTATAGGTTGGGAAGGTATTGGTGTAGTATCTTATTTATTAATTAACTACTATTTCACTAGAATTCAAGCCAATAAAGCAGCTATATTAGCTTTAACTATGAATAGAGTAGGTGATATGGGATTAAGTGTAGGATTCTTTGCATTATTTGCCTTATTCGGATCTGTAGATTATTCAACAATTTTTAGTTTAGCACCTTTTATGAATGAAACAGCTATTACAATAATTAGTTTATTATTATTAATGGGAGCTATGGCTAAATCTGCTCAAATTCCTTTACATTCTTGGTTACCTGGTTCTATGGAAGCTCCTACACCAGTAAGTGCTTTATTACATGCTGCTACACTAGTTACAGCTGGTTTATATTTATTAATTAGATCATCTGCTATTTTAGAATTTAGTCCTACTGCTTTATTAGCTATTACTTTAATAGGTGCGAGTACAGCTTTCTTTGCAGCTACTTGTGGATTAGTACAAAATGATTTAAAAAGAATAATCGCTTTCAGTACAATATCTCAATTAGGTTATATGGTTATGGCTGTAGGTTTGAGTCAATATAATGTAGCCTTAATGCATGTAGTTAACCATGCTTTCTTTAAAGCATTATTATTCTTAGGTGCTGGTGCTGTAATTCATAGTTTCGCTGATGAACAAGATATTAGAAAAATGGGAGGTTTAATCAAATTCTTACCATTTTCTTATACAGCTATGTTAGTAGGATCTTTATCTCTACTAGCTACACCTTGGTTGTCAGGTTTCTATAGTAAAGATTTAATAATAGAATTAGCTTATGGACAGTACAGTTTTTCTGGTATTTATGCTTATATTTTAGGAAGTTTAACAGCTGGATTAACAGCTTTTTACTCATTCAGATTAATAAGTTTAGTATTCTTAACTGTACCAAATGGTATTAAAAATGTTTATTTAAATTCTCATGAGTCTAATTTTGCTGTTATTATACCTTTATTTATTTTAGCTTTATTTAGTATATTTTTTGGATTTGTGTTTTCTGATTTATTTGTTGGAGTGGGTTCAGATTTCTTTGCTAATTCTATTTTTATTAACCCTAATAACATCTCTATTATTGAAGCTGAATTTAGTTTACCTTTAATAATTAAATTATTACCTACTTTATTTTCAATATTAGGTGCTACAAGTGCCATATTCCTATATCATGTATATCCTTATTTTATTATTAATCTAACTGATTCTTCTTTAGGAAAAAAAATTTATACTTTCCTTAACGGTAAATATTTCTTTGACGTAATTTATAACTATTATATCATTTCAGCAGGATTATTAACTGGTAATCTTATATCTAAAGTATTAGATAGAGGTGTAATTGAATTATTAGGTCCTTATGGTTTAGCTTCTGTATTAGAAAATTCTGCTAATAATATTGCGAAATTAGATACTGGAGTTATTACTACTTACTCTTTATATATAACTATAGGAATATTATCATTAGTATTCTTAGTATTCGCACCATTATTATTTGATACTTATATTATATCTGAATTTAGATTAATTGTTATCTATATATCAGCTTTATTCTTTTCTTTATTACCTACTTTATCTAATAAGCATTAATTTCTATAAATTTGATTTTTACTAATGTTAATTTTATTAATCATTTTAACTTAGATTATAAGTATAAAATCTTAAAATAAATGATAATATTAAATTTTTTATTTATTTAAGTTATGTTTATTTACTAAAAATACTACATTTAGGAAATAAATACACACAACAAATAACAAACACATAATAAAAAGAAAAGATGTTAACTTTATTATTAATTACGCCTATAATAGGTTCTCTATTTATTTTATCTATTCAAGAAAATACTTTAAATAGTCATTCAAAAATGAGAACTATTGCTATTACCACTTCTTTAGTGAATTTATTAATTTCTATTTTCTTATGGTTAAATTTCGATTCTAATACAACTCAGTTTCAATTTGTATCTGAATTTGATTACTTAACTTTTGGACATTTAAATTTTGGTGTTGATGGAATATCTTTATATTTTGTATTATTAACTACTTTCATTACTCCTATTGCTATCATTTCTAATGCTTATAATATCAATTCTAACTTGAAATTCTTTTTAATTGCTTTCTTAATTTTAGAAACTTTACAATTAGCTTTATTTTTAGTGTTAGATTTATTATTATTTTATATATTCTTTGAAAGTGTTTTACCTATCTTATTTCTTATAATAATTGTATATGGATCTGGAGAGTTTAGATTTAGATCAGCTAATTTATTTTTCTTATATACATTATTTGGATCTTTATTTATGTTATTAGCTATTTTACAAATTTTTAATTTAGCAGGTACTACTGATTTTCAATTATTATCATTAGTTGACATTAATGCAGATGCACAAAAAATTTTATGGTTGGCCTTCTTCTTAGCTTTTGCCATTAAAACTCCTTTATGGCCTTTCACTGGTTGGTTATATAGAGCTCATGCTGATAGTCCTTTAGCTGGATCTGTTTTATTAGCTGCTACTATATTAAAGTTTGCTACTTATGGTTATATTAGAATATTAATTAATTTCTTACCTGATGCTACAAATTATTTTGGTCCTTTAGTTCAAACTATTGCTATTATTACTTTAATTTATGCATCTTTAACTACAATTATTCAACAAGATACTAAAACTCTTGTTGCTTATTCAAGTATTGCTCATATGAGTGTAGTTATTTTAGGTTTATTCTCTAATAATATACAAGGTATTGAAGGAGCTATTTTATTAGCTTTAGCTCATGGTTTTGTTTCTCCTGCCTTATTTATTTGTGTAGGTGGAATTATTTATGAAAGAACAGGTACTAGAATTATTAAATATATTAGAGGTTTAGTAAATTATATGCCTGTTTTCACTACATTATTCTTTATTTTTACATTATGTAACACTGGTATCCCTTTAAGTTTAAATTTCTTAGGTGAACAATTATCTTTAATCGGAATATGGGAAGTTAATCCTATAATTTCAGCATTAGGAGCTACAGGTATAGTATTATCTGCATGTTATTCTATCTTCTTATATAATAGATTATCATATGGTACTTATTCACCTAATATGAATAATGTAATTGTATTAGATATTACTAGAAGAGAATTTATTATTTTAATTTCTTTATTAATACCAACAATATTATTAGGAATATTCCCTAATGTAATATTAGATTCTATACATGTATCAGTATCAACTATATTATATAATATTTAATAAATATGTAATTATCTTATTATGACTTTAAATACTTAGTAATATATTATCATTTTACCCCCTCCTTAATAATTACTAAGTTTCTCAATATTTTTCATTAAAAAAAAATCTGTTTTAAAGTTGAAAATTGATTCAAATATGAATAATAAAATTAATTTATCTATTAGAGAATCTTTATTATTATGGTTTTTGTTTTCTAAAAAACATAAAAGTATGAGCTGACAATATAGTTTAATTATATTAAGGGTACAATTTATATATTAATATTTTTTTAAATTTTATATTCAATACTTAAAATATTAGTAAGTATTTAATTTTTTGTTTTTAGCTTTTATTTAATAATTTTTATATTGTATCGTATCCCATATATTAACATTATACTCTTAGTATTTAATGGATTATTAAATGAGTAAATAAAGTATATAAATTTATATTATTATTGTTATATAGTTAATTATTAACTTTATTTATATTTTTTCGAATATGTTAAATTAGGTTAATAAAATAACTCCAAAAATTTAAGTAAACAAACCAAATTGGAAAATAATCAAAGAAAAATAGGTAAAATAATACCTTTATTTTATTCAAGTTTAAAACAAAAATTGTATTTATCTATGTCTATAAATCAAAAATATAAAGGAACTGAACATAATCCTTCATATGTAATAGGTAATTTTAACGGTTTCTTTAAAAATAGTTCTAAAACAAAAATGATATTTTTCAGAAGAAAATTAAAAAGTTTACAATTTTATAGTAAACAAATAAAAAATTATCAAAAAATAAATAATTCTTTAGATTTAGTGAATGTAACAAAAGAACAATTAAATACACAATCTAAAATAAATGAAAATTCAAAATTAAATAATGTCAGTCAAATTAATGATAATATGCAAAATAAATATATTGATAATAATATAATTAATAACATAAAATTCCCTTTAAATTTATTAGTTAATAATAATTCTAATAATAATATTAAAAATATTAATTATATAAGATTAATTAGTAAATACTATCCTGATTTAGCTGTAAGTAAAAATAATATTTATAAATTTAATATTAATAATACAAGATTAATAAAAAATATCTATACTTTATTACATTCAGCTTTTATATCAATGCAATGTTTAATTAGTCAACCTAGAATATCTTATATAAATGAAAAAATTTTTATTCAATTATTTTTTTATCCAGATGTGAAATTATCTAAACATATGAAAGCAAAATGGAGTCAAAATATAATTAATAACTTATTAAATAAGTTAGATTATAAAACTAAAAAAGAAATTACAAAATTATTTAAATCAACCTATTTTAATTCTAAACAAAAAATTATCAAATTATTTAATTTATTAAATTTTAATGATCAAAAAGAAGTAATAAAAAATTTCACTATGCCATCAAACCAAATAAAAAAAATAATAGATATTATAATAAAAAGAAATGAATCATTAAAAATGTCAGATATTAAGGCTCAAAAAAGTATAAAAAGATTATTTAATAATGCATTTATTAATTATAATAAACCTATTCATTATTCTGAAGATAGCTGTAATATCAATAAATTACAGAATAATTCTATGTTCTTAAATATTTATAATCATAAATTAAAGATTTTAGCTCAATTATTAAGTAAAATTTTCAATAAACCTGTTCAATTAGAATTAATTAGATTACATTATCCTTTCTATGATCCTAATATTATTGTTAATTTATTATCTTATTTCTCTGAAAATTTAAAAATTAGAAGATTATTAGGTAAAATTTACAAATCTGCATTAATTACTAAACCTACTGCTAATATTCAAAGAAAAAGATTCTCAGCTATACCAGGTTATTTAACTGGATTAACTATAAAATTTGCTGGAAGATTTCCAACTCAAAAAATAGTACCCAGAAAAACAGTAAAAACTGAAAAAATAGGAAGTTTAGCTAGAAAAAAAGCAGTATTAGTTGAAACAGCCAGATTTTCAAATAAAAATAGAAGAGGATCATTTAGTATATCTGTATCAACAGGATTATATTTAAATAATTTTTTAAAATAAATAAAATATTAGTTTTATTTAACTCTTATAATTTATATGATTTATGTTAATTATATTAACTTTTTATTGAATGTTTGATTATTTTTATTAGTGTAATTAGTTATTATACCTTTTTTATCTATTCGCAATTAATAGCGATTAAATACTTATATTTATAAATACTTATATTTATAAGTACGTGAATAAATGTAATATTAAAAAATTTTTTTAATTTATACTATATATATTTACGTTTTTATTGATTATTGTTCATAAGGAACTCTGCCTTTATTTGTAGAATTTATCAAATTTAGGTCACAAATTCTAGGTAAAACCTACTTAAGTCTTAATCCAAACTATTAATATTTAAGGAATTCAGCCTTTAGTTGTAATATTTTAATATTACGAACGGTAAAACGTAGGCTTAAAATTTATAATTTATATATGAAAAATTTGTTATTAAACATTTTAGCTTTTGGAGCTATTCTTTCAAGTTTATTAGTTATAACTTCTACTAATCCTGTGTTAGCTGTTATATTTTTAATTTCAGTTTTCTTTAATATTGCTGGTTATTTAATTTTATTAGGTGTGGAATTTATAGGTATCTCATATATTTTATTATATGTTGGAGCTATAACTGTATTATTCTTATTTGTAATTATGATGATTAATATAAAATTAACAGATATTTTAGAAACAGGATCTCAATATACACAAAATTTCCCATTAGCATTAGCTATAGGTTCTTTATTTATTTATTTAATATTTACTATATTACCTTTCCAAATTAATAATGTATCTATTATTTCTATGTTCTTTGATTTCACTAATATTATTAATAGTTTTTTCTTAGCAGTTAATAATCCATCTTTAGTTAATGTTTTAACAACATTTAACCCTTCTATTGCTGATATAACTATTACTAACTTTTTACATATTGAAGCTATAGGGCATAATTTATATACATATGGTGCAGCTTTATTATTAATTTGTAGTATTTTATTATTATTAGCAATGGTAGCTACTATCTTTATCTCAAGAAAGTCTAAATTCTAATATTATAAAAATATATACTATATATTAAGAATATCATTATAACATTTATTTAGTAACTAATCAAGAAAACATGAGAATTGTAGTAGAAAAATGATTAAACAAAGATAACATAGATAAAATATTTTAAATCCCCTCCAATTTTAATTATTATTTTTTTTTTTAATATAAGTAATAGAGTATTATTTATTTATTATATTAATATTATATATAATTAGATTTATATTGTATAAACATAAAAGTATAAAGAATAATATAAATTAATTTTTAATAATTTATAGAAAATAATAAATTAGTTTATATATAAAATAAGGGTATTTAAGGTTTTAATGATTTTTATTAGTTTATTAATATTAATTGTGGCTATTGCCATTCCTTCTATTAGAATGAATTTGTCTCCTAATTTATTTATTAGGTTAACTGCTATTATATTTATTTATGCCGCATGTTTATCTTTCAACTCCTTATATATTCAATCAATTGAATCAGGTTTAGGTATATATAGTGGTTTATTCCATGTAACTATTACATCGCAATTAATAGATATCTTTATATATATTACAGGTGCTTTAATATTAACAGCTTGGCCTATATTTAATAAACATCTATTAAAAAATAGTTACAAAAATAATTCTAATTTTAATTTAGAATCAGAGAAATTAAGTTATGCAAATAACCCAGCTACTGAATATTCTTTAATAGTTATATTTAGTAGTTTAGGATCTTCATTATTATTATCATCTTCAGATTTTATCTCAATGTACTTAAGTTTAGAACTTCAATCATTTGGAGTATATATTTTAGCAACTTTATATAGAGATTCTGAATCAGCTACCGCAGCAGGATTAAAATATTTCTTATTAGGTGGATTATCATCTTGTGTGATACTATTAGGAATAGCTTTAATTTACTCATATTCAGGTATTACTAATTTTGAATCTTTATATAGTTTAAGTTCTGTTTTACATGCTTTTACATTCCATGAACCAGTTTCATTAGGTATAACATTAGGAATTATATTTATTTTCTTAGGTTTATTATTTAAAATAGCAGCAGCACCATTACATAATTGGGCTCCTGATGTTTATGATAATAGTCCGACTATAGTAACAATATGGTTGACTATTATGCCTAAAATATCAATAATATTCTTACTATTTGAAATAATAAATGGATTAAATTTATCAACTTCTTTATTAGTATTAGATAATGTTAATTTCTTACCAGCATTTTTCTTAAATTTTGCTAAATATAAAATAGTAGAAATTAAACATTTATTATTATTAAGTGCTTTATTATCTTTAATTATAGGAACAGTAGTTGGGTTATCACAAGTAAGAATAAAAAGATTATTAGCTTATAGTACTATTTCTCATGTTGGATTTATTTTAATTGCTTTAGCTATAAATTCAGCAAGTTCAATAGAAGCTTTATACTTCTATATACTTCAATATAGTTTAACAAATTTAAATGTATTCTTAATCTTATTAGCATTTGGATATGTTATTAATAAAAATAATATAATTAATAATAACTTAATTAATTCGGATATTAATTTTATATCTCAATTAAAAGGGCAATTCTTTCATAATCCTATATTAAGTTTAAGTTTAACTATTTGTTTATTCTCAATGGCTGGGGTCCCACCTTTAATCGGTTTCTTCTCTAAATACTATGTTTTATATTCTGCTATTGATAGTCAATATTATTTAATGGCAACTGTTGCTATCTTAACTAGTGTAATAAGTGCATCATATTACATAAAAATAATCAGAGTATTACATACAGAAGAATCAAATATTAATTCAAATATCACAGAAAGTAATGAATTAGTATTAAATAATTTTCATAGTTTCTTAATATCTAGTTTAACATTAGGAATATTATTATTCTTAATTAAACCTACAATAATTTTAAATAGTGTACAGTTACTATCAATATTATTATTTGATAAATATAATATCTCATGAATAACAATATAATGACATTATTTGTATTTGTTCCAATTTTAGCTTTTGTTTTATTAGCTGTAAATCTTTTTTTAGCTCCCAAAAACGCTTATGAAGCTAAAGCATCTGCTTATGAATGTGGTTTCTTAGCTATTGAAGGGCAAACTAGATCTACTTTCCAAATTCATTTCTATATTGTGGCTATGTTATTCTTAGTTTTTGATTTAGAAATTTTATTGTTATTTCCTTTAGCTGTTACTTTATATCAAGTAAGTACTTATGGATTTGTAATAGGTTTAATCTTCTTCTTTGTATTAACTATTGGATTTATATTAGAAATAGGATCTGGAGCTATCTCTTTAACTAATACTCATGAATAATCTTATTATTAATTTTTAATTGATTTACTATTGTAGTTACCCTCCCCTCCTTTTTAGAATAACTTTAATTTAATGGATAAGTATTAATATTATTATTTCTAAAATTCTAAACCTAACTTAAAAGAAGTTTATATAATAATTTATTAATTCTGAAGGAGAGGTGATCCGATTGGTAATGGTGGTTCTCTGTAAAAGAATTGGTCTTAGACCACATTAGGTTCGATTCCTAAACTCTTCATTTAGAAATTTTTAGAATAAATAGATAAAGATTATAAAATCTTATTTCATATAATAACAACACTCAAATTTTAAGACTGTAGCATAATTGGTCAATGCAGTTCGCTCATAATGGATATTATAAGGGTTCAATTCCCTTCGGTCTTATGATAATATCTTTAGAAAGGGTACTTGGTCGAGTCTGGTTTATGGCGCTCGTCTTGAAAACGAGTACTCCAAAAGAGTCGTCGGTTCAAATCCGACAGTGCCCGTGTTGTGAGTAATAAATAAAAAAAAAAATTATGTAATTAATTTAATTATTCATATTCAATTTTAAAAGAGATATAAAATATTGTGTAAAGCAAATATAATAAGACAATTAAATTTTAATTGTTTAATTTTTAGTAAGAATTTAATTTTGGTTCCGATTGAACGTTATTCAGTAGTTTTAAGACATGCAAATCATTATTTCTGATAGTAAATTTAGGTTTATTCTAAGAAATAAGGTGTAGAGGTGAGTATGGTAAATAAGATACCCTATAAGTCTTCATAAATAGAAGATGATAAATCAGAAAAGGAAATAAAAAGTCTTACAAAATTTATGAGTATTTTCGTATTATATTAATCTAACATTAAAAATAAATTTAATGAATTATATTAATATAATTATTACTAATATTATTATTTTTATAATTATTAATTATTTGACTAATTAAGCATATTAATAATTTTATTAAATAATATGTTAGAAATAAATGATTTAGGTAAAATTAGCTATTTTTACTTTAAAAAGGAATTTTTCTGCTTTAGGATTCTATTTACTTTGATTATGATAGTTGGTAGTGGTAACGGCCTACCAAGTCTACGATCAAAAGCCAAGTTTGATAGAACATATGGCCACATTGGGAGTGAAAATACCCCAAGTAATAAAAATTACCTGCAGTCAAGAATATTAGTCAATGCTCGCAAGAGTGAACTAGCTAACTGAAATCTTAAATTTATTTTAAGATAAGGTAAGAGAAAATAATGATATTATCTTACTATTAGTGTCGTCTAAATTTGGTGCCAGAAGACTCGGTAAGACCTTAGACGCAAACGTTAATCGTCATAATCAGGCGTAAAGGGTGTGTAGGCGGCTTTAAAAAATATAATCATAATCATATTATTATAACAATAATAAATTTTTATAGCTAAATAAATTATATTCTAATTAAAGCTAGAATCTAAAAGAGGGTAAGCTAAACAACATAATTAATTAGGACTGACAACTTATAATAATGTGGAGTACTAAAGGTTAAAGCTATTTATCTACTTAAGATTGACGCTCAGAAACGAAGGGGAGAATAAGAAACTTAGATTAGAGACCTAATTATCTCTCTCAGTCAACGATGAATGGTAGTTATTAAAATATACAAAATATTATAAAATAAATTATTTTTATTATATAGATATTAGTGACGAGGTTAACACGATGACCATTCCGCCTTGTTAGTAAGACTGCAAAGTTGAAAACAAAAAAATTAGTCGGTCTTGAAGCAAACGAAGTGAAGCATGTTATTTAATACGATAATCCGCGTAAAATCTTACCAGTTCTTGTATATTCTTATTAATGTTTATTTAAATTGAATAAGCTATTGAAAAGCAATTTTCTATCTCTTTTTAAAATAAGTAAATTATTGTAAGAATACAGGTGTTGCATGGCTGTCGTCAGTCCGTGTCGTGAGAAGTTTGGTTAAATCCGTAAACGGACGAAATCCCTAGTATTAGTTTATACATAATACATAATAGTGTTGATAAGATGCTAGTTGGGGCTAAGACAAGTCATTATGGCCCTCATGAACTGGGCTATAGACGTGCCACAAAAACTTTTACAAAGTGATGCAATTCTGTCCCTAAATGAATTAAGTAATTCAATTTCTTAATACAAACCAAGGAGTAAGGAGGAGCTAATCATTAAAGAAAGTTAACTATTAAATTAGTTGAATTGTCATCTGAAACTCGGTGGCATGAAAAAGGAATTTCGAGTAATCGTTGATCATTACGCAACGGTGAATTAAGCATTCAGGATGAACTAACCGTCTGTCGCTGGGAAGGAGCTTGATTTTAAGGAAGATGTGCATTGTTCTTATTTTCTTATTTTCAATCTATTTGATAGAAAGTATAAATTAACATTTATATAAGTATTCAAATAATAATTATAAGTTCTTAAAATACTTAATTAATTAGTACAAATTTCAATTTATTAATTATTTTTAATAGTTGGAGTATTAGTTTAAGATTAGGTTCTCCTTAAATGGATAAATAGTATATGCTTATTGACTATTTGAATATATTATTACTCAATAGTAACATATATAATAATATATAATCTGATCTAATCTAAATTTATAAACGTGATTGTTAAGAAAAAACTGAACCCATCGAATTAAATTGAGTAACATCTCAAAAGTCATAGCAAGGTAGCCGTACTGGAAGGTGCTGCTGAAAAATAATACGAAGAGTATATAACCCCCCTCCTTTTTAAATCTTTTTGAATAAACTAAATACATAAATTATATTATAATTAACTTTAGTAACTAAATAACTAAATAAACTAGGATTTCATTGTATTAATTAAATAAATAAGTAAATATTAATAATTTGATATTATAAAATTTTAGGGGGTTAGCTGAGTGGTTTAGCAGTAAATTTACACTTTACAGACAGAGTTTCGATTACTCTACTCCCTATATCAATATTAAGAAAGTATTTTTAAATGTTATTATTTTAATTATAAACAAGTATGCCGTAATCATAGGTAACCGGGTATATCTTAGGAATATATGCTTCATAGCTTTAAGAGTTCAAATCTCTTTACTTGTAATTTAATTAAGAAATAATCCTAACTAGAAAAAATAATAAAAATCTTTAGCTTCATTATTTAATTCATCTGTGGGAGAATATCTTGATTTACCTTTATTACTGTTAATATAATTAGATAAATCTTTTCTAGCTGAAGGTGATAGTAAATCATACTGATCGGTAAAATTATTATCATCCTTGGGGTTATTATCAAAAAATAAATTAATTTTTATCCTGTAACATAGGTAATTGATATTGTAATAAATTTGTAAATGAATGTTCCTGTTAAAAATGTTATTGGAAAATTTTCAGGTAATTTATCTTCAATTTCTGATAATACAGGATTTATAATTTCATCTAAATTTATATGTGGATTATAACAATATAATGCTGCTCCGCCAATAATCATTAAAGGTATAGCCCAATATGAATTATTAGGAGATTGTTGTATAGTTTTATCTATAACTTTTTTCTGTTTTCTATAATGTAAGAAATCTACAGGTTCAGATATATCATCATCTTCATTATTAGATACCCATTTAGATATAAGATTCTTAATATAATTTATTATTTTCAATACTAAATCATTAATTTCATTAATAATATCGTAATTATAGTATATCATTGATAAATTAAATAAAGAAAAAATAGTTATAATAGCACTAGCTAACTTAATAAAATATATAATATTAGTAAATATGTACTTTAAAGGTTTATATATTATTGATATAATTTTATATCTCATTAAAATTTTATATAATTTGTTATATGTATGTTGTGCTCCTATTTTGCTAAAGATAGTGGCAAGAGATTTTAAAAGAAATTTAAGCATTTTAATGTTATTTTCATGTTATTATTTAAATAAAAATAACAGATATTTAATCTTTAATATAAAGTATAAAATTTATAATTAACTTCTCTTTTATAATTTAAAAGAGATATCTAAAATATAGATATTTAATCTATTTTTAAATAGATTTTGGTTTATACCATCTAACATTGGTTTATACCATCTAATTAAAATAAATAATTATGAATAATAAATTACAAAACGTATTTAAATATCTTGCTGTAGCCAATTTCTCTATGGCTCTTTATAATTTACCTGTAAATTAGAAGTACAAATATTGAATTAAGTAAAAGTTTAGTTTAGAATTAGAAAGAGACAGAAATCATAAATTAAATGATGAAATAAAAGATTTCTCATATAAAATAAATGAATCTGAAATGAATAAGATTTTAGAAAATAATCAGATTACTGAGAATAAAATAGAAGAAATTAGACAAAGCATCGATGAAGTTGTGAGTGCTTCAAATATTAATAGTATAGCACCTAAATTAGAAAATTTGGATAATAAATTAAAAATTTTTAATAATGATTTAAATAATTTAATTACAAAAGTTGAAGAATATATTAACTCAAAAGAAAATTTCTTCGATCTTAATATTTTTAAGGAAATTTATTCTTACATAGAAAATTTCAGTGTTATACAAAACATTGCCTTTATGAATATTTCAGCTTTAATTTTCATTTTATTCTCTTTAATGTCTATATTATCTATATTATTTGGAGAATATTTAATCTTAAATTTTAATATTAAAGATAAATATCCTAGAATTTATAAATTTATCATAATAAGAAGAGCATTTCAAAGATTTTATATTATTGTTGATAGTTTAATAATAATTATAATGATAATAATTTTATTAATAGTTAATTTATATTTATTAATCCAATATTAAAAAATAATCCCCTCTCCTTAAATTATATTTTTGCGTTAAATTGTATATTTAATACATATTTAGGTGTAACTATTTTTACAGGTCTAAAATTAGCATTTATATGTCTTAGATGTGTATAAACCTCATAAAAACAATATTCAATTGAATTTAAAAAATATCTTTAATTATACTCTCTACAGGAACATTCATTTACAAATTTATTACAATATCAATTACCTATGTTACAGGATAAAAATTAAAGGCTCTCCAAGAAAAATAAATAACATCCTATTGGAGTTGAACCAATAACTTTTCGTTTCGTAGCACAAATGCTTTCTCCATTAAGCTAAGGATGTGTATATGCTTAGTTATTTATAAAGTATTATTTATAGGCTATAAGTGTTATATGAGTATAATCTTATATATTTAAAGTGAAAAAAAAAAATAATGCGTTATTCTAAAAACGTTATTTAATTTTACAAGCAAAGAGATTTGAACTCTTAAAGCTATGAAGCATATATTCCTAAGATATACGTAAAAATGTTAATTATACGAGTAATCAGATTCGAACTGATGAAATCTACTTGGAAGGTAGAGGTTATACCAATTTAACTATACTCGTAAGATTTAAATTTATTCTCACTCTTTTAAATTTAGAAATAAATTTATGGGAAGGGGGGAGATAATAATTAATTAATATTAAATTCTAATTAATATCTATTTTTTAATTATGAGTATAATAATAAGAAAGCAATCATTAATGAGAATAATCCTGTAGCTTCGGCTAAGGCGAATCCTAAAATTGCGTAACCGAATAATTGTCCTCTTAATTGAGGGTTTCTAGCAGTAGAAGCGATTAATGAAGCAAAGATTTGTCCGATACCTAATCCGGCACCAATTAAACCTGAGCAAGCTAATCCTGCACCGATGAATTTTGCTGCAGCTAACATAAGTATTATAAATATATAATTTAAAGATAGTGTCTGACGTATATTATAATTTAAATAATATTACTCTTTTAATTAGTATACTTATTATAATTTATTTAGCATATTATACAATTTATTTAATTAAAAAAAAATATATTTTTTATTTTTTTACGAGTCCTACCAGATTCGAACTGGTACCTTACTAAGCGACAATTAGAGACTCTACCTATTTAAGCTAAGGACCCTTTTTTTTTTTTACATATTACCAAGAGCAAGGCGACTCGAACACCTAACAACGATTTTGGAGATCACTATATTACCAATTATACTATGCTCTTTAATTAATTAAAATAGAATCTTTTCCTAATATAAAAAAGTATATTAATATTAATAATAATTGTTATAAAGGAAGTAAAGAGATTCGAACTCTCAACCGTTTCATTAAAAGTGAAACACTCTACCTTTTGAGTTATACTTCCAACTTATATACTTTCAACTTAAGGAATATTTATATAATAAGATATTGTAAAAATTTTAACTTTAATAAGTTTATTTATCTAATTGAATGAATATAATTAATTATATATAAAACTTACTAACTAGAAATAAATCTCCAAATATCAGAGTATAACCCTATTTTGAGTAACCCCGATTCGAACGAGGAAATTCTTCGCCAAAGGAAGACGTTTTGCCAATTATACTATAACTCATAAACAAAACATTAAAATATTAAATAATTAATTAATTATATATTTTCTCAATATATTCTTTTATTTTTATTCTATTAATTTGCCTAAAGGTGGACTTGAACCGCCAACGACTTATTACAAGTAAGTAATTTTACCAATTAAACTATTCAGGCTTATATATAAATATTAAACATAATTAAACTTAATTAAACCAAATAAATGCCTCGGAATGGAGTTGAACCACTGTCTTTCGATCTTCAGTCGAACGCTTTAACCCTTAAGCAACCGAAGCTTATAAATATTATAAATTTATTATAATTTTTTTATGCAATGGAGAAAGATAGACTCGAACTATCATTACAGTAGTGCAAGTACAGTTGATTACCAATTATCAGATTTCCCCTTAATTTTCTTAATATATTAGAACTAAAAATACAAATGAAAAAATATAAATTATAAATCTCTTTTAAAATAAGAATAAAAATAAAAAATACAAGAATGTGTAATATTATGTAAATTAAATTAGTTTTTGGTTTTATTTTTGTAAAACCTATTAATAAATAAATAAATTAGTTAATATTTAGTTCAAGCAATTAAATAATTATTAGTTTTATAAGATTTCATTAAAGTATATTATATATATATTACATATAATATACCTTATAATACCATAATAACAATATATGTTATATTGTTATTTAATTTTTTTTTTTATTAGACAAATTACCAAATTTTCTACTTTCTTAAATTAGCTTGTATAAGGCTTAAGTTCCTTTTAGCTTATTAATTTTTATAATAGGAGGGGAGCAAATTACTATTATTCTAATTTTATTAAAAATAAATAAATTAATAAATTAATTAATTATCATTATTACATTGAATCTACCCAAGCTAAGTAATCTTGAACTGAAACTGCTTCTACAGCTATAGGCATAAATCCATGCCATGTACCACAAATTTCTGAACATTGACCATAGAAAGTACCTGTTCTTTCAGCTAAGATAGAACATTGATTTAATCTACCTGGTGTAGCATCAACTTTAATTCCTAATGACGGTACAGCGAAACTATGAATTACATCTGCACCTGTAACAATTAATCTTATGTGGCAATCTACAGGAATAATCATTTTATTATCTACATCTAACAATCTAAATTGACCTAATTCTAAATCTGATTCAGGGATCATATATGAATCAAATTCGATAGATTGTCCACTTTCTGTTACATAATCACTATATTCATATGACCAATACCATTGATGACCTACTACTTTAATTGTTATAGTTGGTGAAGTTACTTCATCTAATAAATATAATAATCTGAAACTAGGAAAGGCTATTACTGTTAAAATTAAAGCAGGTGTTATAGTCCAGACTAATTCTATTAAAGTTCCATGGTTAAGGTATTTATGTATAATAGGAGAATTTTTATAACTATAGAAGTAAGCAATAGAACCTAATCCCCAGAAAACTCCTACACAAATAACAACTAAATAAAAGAAAATAGAATTATGTAAATCAATAATACCTGTAAAGGCTGGTGAAGCAGAATCTTGGAATCCTAATTGCCAAGGTTGAGGAGCATCATTATATAAAGTATTTAAAATTGATATATTTTGTAACATTGTTTGTATAATTTTTTTAAAATCAATCAGTCTTAGTTTAATTTATTGGTTTTATAGTATAAAACACTGAGTTTAATATCTTTATAAATATATAAAACATATATAATATAAATATTATACTTACATAAAATAAATTTATATAAAAATTAGATATACTAAGATTTATCTTAATCAATTCTTTTATTAAAATTTTTAATTTTATTATATGTATTTTTTTAATAAAATCTTTATCTTTTAATAAAATCGAAGAATAAATTTGTTCCTTTTAACATAAAATATTAAGAATAATTATCTTAATTTATTATATTAACAATATAATAACTATAATAAAATAGTTTTATATTTAAATAAATAATAAATAAATAATTACTTATTTACTTATTACAAATATTATTATTATTTATTTTAATTTTGACAACCTAAAACATCAAGTCTATTTTAAAAATTAGTAATGCTAAACTTACGATTTTACAATCAATTCATTTGCATCCTATCTAAGAAATGATCTATTTCTTTATTTATGGATTTTAATCTCTTTGTGTATTATTACAATATTTGTAACTCATATTGTTAAATATACGTAATATACATATATATATTTATAATACTTTCTATCAATATAGAATAACTATAGTATAAAATTGTAGTATATATACTTTATATCGATTACAAGAAATGATTAAAATTAGGAAAGTAATAATAACCACTCGTGATAGTTTTTATAAAGAGAAATCCATTGATAGTATCTAGGGGATAGATTCGAACTTGATATACTTTCAGTAATTATCTAATATGTTTGTGGCTACCCAACTATGCAAAGTTTAATAATTTGATTAAGTTAATTAATAACTTAATTAACAAAATTTTTTAAATATTACAATTGGTACACTAGAGAAACACAGCCTATTGGTCCTTTCGTACTAGAAGGTCTGCCCCTTTTTACTATTTATCCCTCAAAAGGATAGGGACCATACTGACTCACGTCGTATTAAACCCAACTCATGTAATTTTTTAATCGGCGAACAGCCGAACCCTTCCAAGGTTTTGCCCCTGGAGGATAAATTAAGTCGACATCGAGGTCCCAAACAGCCAGGACAATGTGTACTCTCGCTGGCTATTAGGCTGTTATCCCCAGCGTAACTTTTATCAATTGATCCCTGTCTATTCCATAATATAGCAAGGGGTCACTATGCCCTACTTACGTATCTGTTCGACTATTAAGTCTTTCAGTTAAGCATGCTTACCGTCATTGCACCCTACAGAACCTTTCATGGTTCATTAACTTCCATTTAATGTCTAGCATACCTTATTAATGAAATATAAAAATTGATTTTAAAGTAATTATTAATTTATAATAATTAACAATATAAAATTATTTGTCAGAATATTTTCCATTTAAATAAATAGTAAATATTATCTAAAATTTTTAATCTATTTGGATGTACTTTGCTACTCTATTAAAGACGACCGCCCCAGTCAAACTGCCAACTAGTCAGCTATTTCCTCTTAAATTTTATAAATAAGAAGATAAATACTAGTTCCACCTCAGACCTAAGGTTTTCCATAGATGTCAAATCGACTCCCTATTATCTGTATAACCGAGGTTATAGAACTTTTTATATGATAACTAGCTACAGTAAAGCTGCATGGGGTCTTCCCGTCCTCTTTGAGGTAACCCGCATCTGCACGGGTAATTCAATTTCACTGAGCAAGTTGTAGAGACAGTGAAGCCATCGTTAAATTATTGATACCGGACCACATTTAATGGCCAATTTATTTTGCTACCTTAGGATCCTCATAGTTAAGACCGCTATTAACCAATTTTTTGTAAAGAAACAGTTACCTATTATTATTACTTATTAATATGGCATTGGGCAAATCTCACTACCTATACTATTATTTTCATAATTGCAGATAGTTGTGTTTTTAGTAAACAGTCGGGGCTTCCGATTTTGTGCCACCATATATTTAAATTAATAGGAGTTATTAACTTACTAAAATTCATGGTTCCTCTTCTTGTCGAACTTATGAGGATAATTTGCCGAGTTCCTTAACAACTTTTAGCTCTACGCCTTAGTATTCTCTACCTACGAACCTGTGTCGGCTTAGGGTACGGTTGTACTTAGAAACCATACTTAAATAAAACTTGCCTAAATCATTAAATTAGTTATTAATCAGCTCTCACTAAATTATATAAATTAATTTAACTTCTACTAATTTAGGATTTTTTGCTTATACTAATATAAAATATTTAATAATAATCAAATGACTAATTTGATCTTATTTAAATATTATTTATATTATTTTTGATATTAAGATTTTAGAATATTCACTCTAAAATTTATAAAATTATAAGACTAAATTAGAATATAGAATCGAAGTTATTCAAAAATATCTTTTTCCTGGCCCCAATTAATATAAAAATCTACTATAATATTTATTATGTAAATATTATAATTATATTAAATATTCACTTAATATAATACAAGAACAATTCAATATTAAATCTAATAAATTGTCTTAAAATTTATTAAAGATAAACTTCTATCCTTATAACTTCTTATAAAGAAATTCTATGTGTAAAATTTTATTCTCCATGTGGACTTTCAAAGCTATACTCATCAGTCAAAACGTTGGTTTTGTACCTTAGAGACCGCATTAACATTAGTAGATCTAATCTTTAGCTAATAACCCTTTCGTATTCGGCGAGAAAGTTTAAACTTTCTTTTTACGTTACTCATGTCAGCATTATCTCTTCAGATTCCTATTTTATAAACAATGTAACACTGTCAATTTTAGGTTTGTATTCCTTTCCTAGAGGAATATTATCTTTGAATTATCTGAATGTTCTACTACCTAGATTTTAAATATAGAAAAATTTTCTACCTTTAAAATTAACACGATATCGGTTGATTATTTTAGACCCGTTAAATCTTCGGAGCAACAATCTAAGGGCTGATACGTTGATACACGTTCATTATAAGTAGCGACTACCAGGCTCACTTTTCAACTGCATTCAATTTGTCACTTCCTTTATTTCACTTAATAATCATTCGGGACCTTAATCAGTGTTCACGGCTGTTTCCGTCTTGACTATCCAACTTATCATGAATAGTCTGAATATCTACCATCTATTTATGTAATTCCGAGATTTATTTCCATTGGTAAGATTTTTAAGTCCCCGCAAATTAAACTCCTATTAAAATTAATTAATATTTGTATGGAATTACCGTGCTGTACCTCCATAAATATTGTGTAGATGTCATACTAAAATATGTTTCGTAGAAAACCAGCTATCACCAGGTCAGATTGGCATTTCACCGCTTTCCAAAAATCTTCGGAGAATAATGCAACATTCACCCGTTCGATCCTTTATTAATCTGTTCTTGGAAAGATCACCTGGCTTCGGGTCTAATAGCAGTAACTTAACCCATATTTTTTAATTTATTATATAGTCGCTTTCGCTTAGGCTTTTGACCTTGCTACTTCTATTAACTTGCTGACCCATTATGCAAAAGGTACGCCATTGTCACGTTCCAAATTTTCATTTTGTGACTTTGACTGCTTATAGAGTTACTAATTCATGATCTGTTTCACTGCGTGTTATTTACATTCGTTCGAACTATGTTCGATAAGAACTAATATTTCTTGTATCTTTATTTCTATTTTTACAAGAAATATTATTCTACACTCTTTTCAACTTTTCCCTCACGGTACTTTTCACTATCGCTAAATTTATAAATACTTAGCCTTAGAGGATGGTTCCCCTATATTCCGACAAGTTTACTCTCATCGTACTTAAATAATAAAAATCTAACATATAAAATACAGGTCTCATTATAAATTCACCTTCTTAGTTGTAATCGTAATTACTATGTAAAAATTATATTATAATTAAAAAAAAAAAAATAATACAATTAATCATATCTATCTATACCCATCAAGCATTTAATTCTTACAAATAATAAATATTTCATTTATTAGTTATAATAATTTAAATTATGTAAAATATACTATTAGCTATATTCCTTCATTAAACTTAAATTTAATTAAATTTATTGACTAATTCATATATTTTTAACTTAATTTTAATTTTAATTATACAAGCTATAAATTTAAACCATTCATTAAGTTTACTTTAATGTTATAGTGATAATTTTTTATTATAGGTTAAATTTTTGGCTAATCCGATTTCACTCACCATTACTTTCGGAGTCTCGGTTGATTTCCTTTCCTTTCCTTATTGAAATGTTTTACTTCAGGAAGTAATAATAAAAAGGTTTCCCTTAGGATTGTCTCATCTCGTAATTTTCTTACTCATAATAAAATTATAGTTATATAATATATTATTTATAAATAATATGTAGACTTTTGGCTATGGAGCCTCCTTTTATATAAATTTGCTAGTAATCCTTAATAACCCCTTTAAAATACTCATTAATTATTTAATAATTATTTGATGTTGTACAATATTGTCATCGATACTTTTATATTTTTTATTAAAAAAAAAAAAGATTAAAAACAAAAATTTAATTTAATAAAAATTAAAAAACATAAAAGAGGTAGGATTAGTTTAATTGGTTAAAATGACGTCTTGTGGCGACGATGTTCAGAGTTCGAGTCTCCGATTCTACCCTTATAAAGAATTTTTACTTTTAAATAAAAACTTCACTTAAAATAAAATTTTTAATAATATATGAGATTAAAAATAATTATTTAATTTATTGTTTACCGAAAAAAGGAATTGAACCTTTGTTTTACCATCATGAAGGGTACGTTCTACCGTTAAACTATTTCAGTTAAAGAGTAAAATATACAGAGATTAAAAAAATAGTAATAAATGAGTTAGAATAAATATCTATAAGACAGTTTTTGTTAATATGAATTTTTCTGATTGATCTAATATGTAAGATTAATGTTTATATCAGGTTAAATAAAGGGTTTTCTATTTTCAAAATTAAATTATTGGTTTTAAATAAATTAACAAACTTTAGTGTTAGATTTTATTAAAATTTAATTTTTATCTTTAATTTAATTAAATATTTTCTCTTAGAATTCCACCAAATTACTTTGTATTTTACGCTAAAACTTTATTTATATTAAGATTAATAATTTTTAATAATTAAATTATTAATTTATACCTTGAACCTTCCTAAATTTATCATTGTGTTATTACTAAAAATGTGTAGTAATTAATAAAACACAATTAAGTTTAAACCCCAGTTTTAGACTTCTAAACTCTCTTTTAATTTTAAAATTAATATACTTAATAAATTTAATTTATTTTTTTATATTATATTATACTAATTTTTCTAAAATAAGAGATAAAAACATTCGGAGGGGTGAAATAAATAAATTTAAAGATTAATGTAATTCGATAGCATCTTTAATATAAGAACATACTAGAAGAACGAACACATAAGCTTGGATAAATGATACAGCTAATTCTAATCCTGTAATAGCTAAGAATAAAGTAAATGGTAATAAAGTTAATACAAATATTATTAATCCACCTGAGAACATTTTAAATAAGAATGTAGATAAGATTTTTAATAATGTATGACCAGCTACCATATTAGCAAATAATCTTATACCTAATGAGAAAGCTCTAGCTAAATAACTAATTAATTCAATTAAAACTAATAAAGGAACTAAAGCTAAAGGTGTCCCAGAAGGAATAAAGAATGAGAAAAAGTGAATTTTATGAATAGATAATCCTAAAATAGTTACACCTATTAATATAGTAAATGATAATCCTATTGAGACTATTATTGAGGTTGTTATAGTAAATGTATAAGGTATATTACCAACTAAATTAGAACATAAAATAAACAAGAATAGAGAATAGATAAATGGTAAATAAACTTCTCTACCAATTTGATCTCTAACTATAGTATTAATACTTGAAAATAAACTTTCTAATAAGATACTTTCTTTATTTGGTATTAATTTCATTTTATTATTAAAGTTTAAACTAGTATTTTCTTTACCAGTATTTTGGTGTATATAAAAAATAAGAGATATTACTAATACTGTAAATAAAGCTGAATTTGTAAGAGAAAAAGATGTATTAAAGAATAAAGGAGAATTATAACTAGCTAAACTAACAACTTCAAATTGTTCCAATGGAGAATTTATAAATAAATTATTTAAGTTATTGAAGTACATTTTTGTGTTTTTATATATTATTTATTGTGTGCTTAGTTTTAATAAAATACTTAATCTATATGAAAAAAAAAAGAATTAAAATTAAGATATTTATACTTTTAATACTAAAATTTAATAATAAGATAAATTATTATTAAATTACTAAAAAGTAATATAACATCTCCTATTACTTTAATACTATTTAAAAATAATTTTATATTAACAATTTAGTTAACTAATTTATTCTTATTTATGTGGGGTATTTTCCTTTTAACCTTTAATTTAAACTATTATTTATACCATCTTAATCAACATATTTCTAATTATTTACGTAATAAAAATTAAAGTATCATCTTTAATTTTTATTATAAATATTGTAATAATGTTATTAATTTCATTTAAGGAGGGGATTTTAATATAAGATATTTAGTAATTAATAATACAATATTTAGCACTATACTTATTGGCTATAAAATAATTTAAAACCAAAAGCATTATCTCTTTTTTTTGTAAAATTTTTACAGAGATATAAATATATTCTGTTTATACTTGATTAAAATATTAATTAATACAATTATTTTAATAATTAAGATTGAACAGGTAACATATTAAATGCATGGAATGGGATTGGACTAGCTAATGACCATTCTAATGTATTAGCTGACTCAGCTTCAGTATCGTATTGTGATAATGATGTGAAGTAAGCAGGGATAGCCCAAGGATTATTATTTACTTCTTTTCCATTAACGAAAATATCATAAATAATATAACCAAATAATACAGTAGCAACTACAGAAATTAAAGAACCAAAACTAGAGATAGCATTCCATCCAGCAAATGCATCAGGATAATCTGGTATTCTTCTAGGCATTCCAGCAAGACCTAAGAAATGTTGAGGGAAGAAAGTTAAATTAACTCCAATAAATAATGTCCAGAAGTGAACTTTACCTAAGAATTCATTATATGTTCTACCTATTATTTTAGGAGTCCAGTAATAGAAACCTGCAAATAGAGCAAATACAGCTCCCATTGATAATACATAATGGAAGTGAGCAACTACGTAATAAGTATCATGTAATGCAATATCTAAACTAGCGTTTGATAAAACTACTCCAGTTAATCCTCCTATTGTGAATAAAGCTAAGAATCCTAAAGTGAATATTAAAGGTGTAGTAAATCTTAAACTACCACCATATATAGTAGCTAACCAAGAGAAGATTTTAATACCTGTAGGAACAGCAATAACCATAGTAGCAGCAGTAAAGTAAGCTCTAGTATCAACATCTAATCCAACGCTAAACATATGATGAGACCACACTAAGAAACCTAAAATACCGATAGAGAACATAGCGTATACCATACCTAAGTAACCGAAGATTGGTTTACCTGAGAAAGTTGAAACAATATGGCTAACAATACCAAAACCAGGTATAATTAAAATATAAACTTCAGGATGACCGAAGAACCAGAAAAGATGTTGATATAAAACAGGATCACCTCCTCCAGCTGGGTCATAGAAACTTGTATTAAAATTTCTATCTGTTAATAACATAGTAATAGCTCCAGCTAATACTGGTAATGATAATAATAATAATATAGCAGTTACAAAAACACCCCATACAAATAAAGGTAATTTATGTAAGCTCATTCCATTAGTTCTCATATTTAATACTGTAGTTATAAAATTTATTGCACCTAATAATGAAGATATTCCAGCTAAGTGTAAACTAAAGATAGCTAAATCTACACTACCACCTGAATGTGATTGAATAGAAGCTAATGGAGGATATATTGTCCATCCTGTTCCTGCTCCTTGTTCAACTAAAGAACTTAATAATAATAAAATTAATGAAGGAGGTAATAACCAGAAACTAATATTATTTAATCTTGGGAAGGCCATATCTGGAGCCCCACATTGAACAGGTAATAAGTAATTACCAAATCCACCTACAAGACCAGGCATAACCATGAAGAAAATCATTATGAAAGCATGAGCACTAATAATTACATTAAATAATTGATGGTCTCCTGATAAAATTTGTACTCCTGGAGACATTAATTCCATTCTAATAAGAACAGAAAATGCAGTTCCTATCATACCTGCAAATACTGAAAAAATTAAGTAAAGTGTTCCAATTTCTTTAGCATTGGTAGAAAATAGCCAATTCAAATTTAAATTAATTTACCTATTTTTTAGTTTTAATAAAATAAAACAAACTAATTAAGCCCTTTTTTTTCTAAAAATAGAATATATATAAAATATTTAATTATATATACAAAAATATATTGATTACATATCTTTAAATGTTTAATGTTTATGAATTATAAAATTTTTATAATGATATAAAAATCTTTTTTTTTTATAAATCGGAATAGAGGCGATTCGAACACCCAAGAGTTGCCTCAGAACAATTAGCAATTGCCTTATCTTTCCAAATGATTACTATTCCTCTAATCACGATCAAATATGAAAGTATAATTTTTTTTAGTCTTTACCAGATTCGAACTGGTACTATTATCGTGAAGGGATAATGTTCTACCATTATACTAAAAGACCTAACAAATTGTTAATAATAGTATAAATGTGCGAATTTTGGGTTTGAACCAAAACTTACAGTTGATGAGACTGTCGTGCAGACCTTTACACTATATCGCATAGTAAGTATATAATATATATTATATAATTTGTATGAACACTATCATTGAAACATCTATTACAAACAAAGAGACTCGAACTCTTAAGGAATTACTTCCACTCCTGCTTAAGAGGAGATTGTTTACCAAAATTTCAACATGTTTGCAAAGTTATATTTTATTAATATATAATTTATTTTTTTTTCACTCTTTTAGTTTAAATATTAGTTTTTAGTTGTGAATTTATTTAGGTGTCAAGAGGAATTGAACCTCTGAATAAGGTATTAACAGTACCCCGCAATAACCACTCTGCCATAACACCATGTAAAAGATAAGTATATTCTACTTATTATAACAACAAAAACAAAAAGAAAATTTTAACAGAAACTATGGTAGGCGCGACTCGAACACGCTTCTTCTCCCACCCAAAGGGAGCGATTAATCCAGTTCATCTTCTACCATTTTTTTTTATTAGATTTTTAACCTTAAAATTTTCTTAACTCTTTTAAAATAAAATTAATAAAAAATATTAATAACTATTTTAATATTAAGGTAATATATTTGTATAATTAAAGAGTTTATAGATTTATTTTATTTCTAATCTTATAAAAAATATAACATCAAAATTAATATTTATAAATTATATTGCTCATAAAATTACATAAAATTGATTATAATATAGTTTTTATTAGGAGGGGAATTATATATTAATTTGTTTTCTTATTCACACTTGAGATATAATTGCATATATAAACAAAAATATAAGGATAAACGTGAACCTGTTAATGGTAAATCATTTTATTTTTATTATCATCTGTTTAGTATATATAATTTGCCTTTACTTTGATATTTTCATTATTAACTATTTATCAGTATTAGATAATTTTGTAATATATACTCTTATTACTTGTTGTAATGTAAAATAGGGTAAAACAGATTTAGACATTATAAAAATTAAATAAATTATAGCTAATAAAGCAAAAGATAATTGATTTACAAAATAAAATGGGATAAGTTGTGGCATGTATAATTTATAAACTTCTTCTATATTTGGCTCTTTAATGAACTATCTCTACTGGTTTTTAAAATCCTTAAAAATTTTAAAATAAAGTATAAGATAAATAATAATTTGTATTTAATTATTAAATATATTATTGTATTTATCGTTAAATGAGATAATGAGGGTTTATTTAATTAGAAAAATATAATTAAATATTATTTTAATAAATTACTTACAATATATACTGTAAAGATCTTTTTATTTTTTAATAAAATCTTGTAAATACTTTAGTGACCTTTACTAAATGCAGTCTAACTATAGAAGAGGTCTTTTGTTCTTCTGTAAATTTATTTTTTTTTTTCTAAGATTAAGTTATTAATAAATTAATAAAAGTGTAGAGATAATTATCTCTACACTTTTATCTTTAATAATTTTAAAGATAAATTATATTAATTATTAAAGAAAAAACATAAATATAATATAAAAGTAGTTAATTTATTTTTTAAAAAATATTTTCTTATTTTAAGATAAAATAAATAATACTGTAAGAATGGTAAAAGTTTTATTACGGGTTAAGTTTACAGATGGTTCTGTAGTAAACCTGCAAAGTTTAAAAATTAAAGGTTCAATTCCTTCTTAACTCTCTAATAATTTAAAATTCTCTTAGTTCAATGGTTAGAACATCATTCTTCTAAAGTGTTAATTTTGGTTCGAGTCCAAAAGAGAATAGATAAATACAAATCTAAATTAGATTTAAAATATTGTCACAGTGTAAAAATATTTTATTTAAGAATATTATTAATTATTATAATGCTAGGGCAATTATTAATACTTATATATTACGAATTTTTCTAAAAAATTTAATAACTTATATATAATAACTTAACTTAATCATGATTTTTGATCATATTGTTTATAGTATTAATTATAAATACTTATATTGCAATTATTCTTATTATTTGCATTTTTATAGAAAATTAAGGGTAGATTATGAGAATAAATTTAATTTAATAAACCTAATGATAAATAATTATTTATTGACTATTATTAATATGTTAATTAATTTAATTGATGTATTAACTGTTATATTACCTATGTTATTATCAGTAGCTTTTATGACAATAATAGAAAGAAAACAATTAGCTGCACACCAAAGAAGAGTTGGTCCTACTATAGTAGGTTATTATGGAGTAGCTCAACCTTTTGCGGATGCTTTAAAATTAATCTTGAAAGAAACTGTTATTCCAAGTCAATCTAATAAAGTATTATTCTATTTAGCTCCCGTTTCTACTTTAATTTTTAGTTTACTAGGATGGGGTATTATACCATTTGGTCAAGGATTAACACTATTTGACTTTTCATTAGGAATTTTTTATACATTAGCCTTATCATCATTAGGAGTATATGGAATTTTATTTGCAGGATGGTCAGCTAATTCAAAATATGCCTTTTTAGGATCTTTAAGATCAACTGCTGCTATGATATCATATGAATTAATTTTAAGTTCTGCTATTTTAATTATTATTTTATTAGCAGGTTCATTTAATTATTCAACTATTATTGAAGTACAACAATCAATATGGTTTATAATTCCATTATTACCAGTATTCATATTTTATTTTATCTCAATTTTAGCTGAAACAAGTAGAACACCGTTTGATTTACAAGAAGCTGAATCTGAGTTAGTAGCTGGTTTCTTCACTGAACATTCTTCAGTTCCTTTTGTATTTTTCTTCTTAGCTGAATATTCTTCTATTGTTTTATTTAGTTGTATCACAGCTATATTATTCTTAGGTGGATACAATTTACCAGAAATAATAATTAATGGTTCATATATAAATCTACAATCTATTATTTTAGGTTTAAAAACATGTATTTTTTGTTTCTTATTTGTTTTATTCAGAGCTACTTTACCTAGATTAAGATACGATCAATTAATTTCTTTATGTTGGATTAACTTATTACCTATAGCTGTAGCCTTTATAATATTAGTACCTAGTATCTTAGTAGCATTTGATATAGCACCTTACTAATATAATAAAATACTAATATTAACTTTTCTTTATAGTATTAAAGATTATATTAAAAATAAATTAACTTGGTATAGGTCTTTATCAATTTATATAACCTGAAATTTTCTGTTTAATATATTATATATTAATTTTATATTAATTATCCCTCCAATTATTAATATATAAATTTTACATCAAGAAGTTAAATTAGGAAAATTTCGTCTTTTTAATAAAAATGTAATATTAAAAAAATTTATTAAAAGAAGTTAATTAAATATCTGTATATTGTATATAGAAATATTAAAAATAATAAATTAATATAAATACTTAAGTTTATTTTATTGCTTTAATAAAGCCTATAATTTAATGGTAGAATGTTATCTTGATGAGATAATCGTAGAAGTTCAAATCTTCTTGGGCTTATATTTATCAATTATTATCGTATAATTCATTCTAAAAATAATAATAAGAAGAATTATTGTTACAGTGAATATAAATTACATTTTACAAATAAAAATTTATAATCTGATATAATCTAAAAATTTAAATAAAATAAAAATATTCTATTTTAGTCAGTGATTTATAATAACTGCTAATTTAATTATTACTTATATTTTAGATAATTATTAAATTTAATTATATAATTTATATTATAATTATAAATTATTATGAGATTACTTAAAAGTCACTCTTTACTAAGATTATTTAATTCTTATGCAGTAGATTCACCTCAACCTTCAAATATGTCATATTTATGGAATTTTGGTTCTTTATTAGCTACTTGTTTAGTTATTCAAATCTTAACAGGATGTTTCTTAGCTATGCACTATCAACCACATGTAGATTTTGCTTTTAATAGTGTAGAACATATTATGAGAGATGTTAATAACGGTTGGTTAATCAGATATACTCATGCTAATGTTGCTTCTTTCTTCTTTATCTTTGTATATGGACATATTGGTAGAAATATTTATTATGGTTCTTATAAATCACCTAGAATATTAGCTTGGTCTATTGGGGTTATTATCTTTATCTTAATGATGGCTACTGCTTTCTTAGGTTATGTATTACCTTATGGTCAAATGAGTTTATGGGGTGCTACTGTTATCACTAATTTATTAAGTGCTATTCCTGTTTTTGGTCAAGATTTAGTAGAATTAATTTGGGGAGGATTCTCAGTATCTAATGCTACATTAAATAGATTCTTTTCATTACATTATATCTTACCATTTTTATTGGCAGCTTTAGCTTTAGCTCACTTAATTGCTCTTCACACACATGGATCAAATAATCCTAATGGTATATCATCAAATAGTGATAGATTTGCAATTCACCCTTATTATATGTTTAAAGATATTGTTACAATCTTCTTCTTCTTCTTAGCTTTATCTGTAATGGTTTTCTATTATCCAAATTTATTAGGACATAGTGATAATTACATTGAAGCTAACCCTATGAGTACTCCTGCAAGTATTGTACCAGAATGGTACTTATTACCATATTATGCTATTTTAAGATCAATACCTAATAAATTATTAGGAGTATTAGCTATGTTTGGATCATTATTAATCTTATTAATATTACCTATTGTAGATGTATCAAGACAAAGAGGTTCTCAATTTAGACCTGCTATGAAAGTAGCTTTCTGGTTCTTTGTATTTAATTTTTTCATCTTAATGTGGATTGGATCACAACACCCTAATGAACCTTTTGTATTTATTGGTCAAGTAGCTACCTTCTTCTACTTTGCGTGGTTTACCTTAATTGTACCTGTAATAGGTTTAATTGAAAATACTTTAATAGATATAGCTACAGAATAATAATCTTATTTAATAAGAACAATTAATATTTTATATTTTCATATATTTATATATAAATATATTTATATAATTCTCCCTCCTTATTAAAATATTCAAATTTAAGAATAATTCAAAAGAATTATAAAATAATTCTGAATTATAAAAATTTAAAAGAAATATATAATATAATTTTATTTATATTATTCTTAAGCAATCTACTAAAAACATAAATATAATGTGTTTTTATTAGATATAATAATATATATTTATATTTATTAACTATTTAAATATTAACATTATATCAGTATTGTTTATACTTTTTATGTAAATATTATTATATCTATTAATTAATAATAAATTTAAAGTATTTATTGCTAATTTTCATATTAGATTAATAAAATTATAGTATATTTTATATTATTATTTTTCTAATATTTTTATTCATATTTATTTTTTTATTTTATTATGTATAATTTTCGTAGAGTGTCATTTTTTTTTTTAATTTATAATTTTGGTCAAAATTTAATTTATTATGATAAAATCACATAATTTTCAATTTTTCCCTTATCATTTAGTAGAAATTTCTCCATGGCCTATAGTATTAAGTTTTGCTTTATTAAATTTAACTATCGGAGCTGTAATGTATATGCAAGGTTACTATTCTGGTGATCTTATCTTAGAATTAGGATTTATATTAACTTTAGGTGGTATGACATTCTGGTTTAGAGATGTTGGTAATGAAGCTGCTTTAGGAGGACATCATACAAAACAAGTTAAAAAAGGTTTAGAAATTGGATTCTTACTTTTTGTTGTTAGTGAAATTTTTGCTTTCTTAAGTATTTTCTGGGCTTTCTTCCATGCTAGTTTAGCTCCTGCTATTGAAATAGGAGGAGTATGGCCACCTCAAGGGATAACACCTTTAAATCCATTTGCAGTACCATTATTAAATACAATATTATTAGTATCTTCAGGAGCTTTTGTAACTTATGGTCACCATGCATTAATTAATGGTAACAGAAAAGATACTTTAAGAGGATTAGAATTAACTGTTTTATTTGCTGTTCTTTTCACTTTCTTACAGTATTTAGAATATGCTAATGCATCTTTCTCAATATCAGATTCAGTATTTGGAAGTGCTTTCTTCTGTTCAACTGGTTTACATGGTATCCATGTAATAGTAGGAACTATCTTTATTGCAGTACAATTAGTTAGAACTATAAATTACCACTTAACAAATACTCATCATCAAGGATGTGAATCTGCTATTTTATATTGGCATTTTGTTGATATAGTATGGTTATTCTTATTCATTGCTGTCTACTACTGGGGAGGATTATAATTATAATGTTGATAACATAACTTATATTAATTAAAAAGGAATTAATATAAGTTTTATTCTCTTTACCTCTGTTTAAAATACTTTCTTCTAAATTTAATTTTACATAAAATTTTACATTATATAACATACTATTATAAATAAGTAATAATTCTTAATGTTATTAAAAAAAAGAAAAATATAAATTAATTATATTATAATAAAATTTTAATCACCATTCTTTCGAAAATAAAAATAAGTAAAGTTAATAAAACTTATTTTATTAAAAAGTAACTATATAAATTATATATAAAAATAATTTTAAAATTTACTTTTTCAATTATTTATAAAAATAATTAGATTACAAATGTCAAATTATTCTAAAAATAATTAGATTTATTAAATGTCCTTAAGGGTAATAAAGCTTTAAATTTTACTTATGAATCTATCAATATTATTATTTTTAATCGGTATTTTAGGATTTATTTTAAATAGGAAAAATATAATCTTAATGATTATTGCTATAGAGATTATGCTTCTTGCTGTTACTTTATTAGTTTTAATTAGTTCCTTTGGATTTGATGATAATATAGGTCAAACTTTCAGTATATATATTATCTCAATAGCCGGAGCTGAATCAGTGATAGGTTTAAGTATTTTAGTAGCTTTTTATAGATTAAGAGGAAATATTTCTATTAGATCTTAAAATTTTTGATGTATTTATCAATTTTAATTTTCCCTTTATTAGCATCTTTTGTATCTGGATTTATGGGTA